>CANXYC010078133.1:0-24785 GCA_948193065.1 Aleurites moluccanus | reverse complement strand
TTCATAGATGACATATTGGTGTATTCCAGAAGCAGAGAGGAACATGAGGAGCACCTCAGGATTACATTGCAGTTACTGAGAGATCATCAACGTTATGCGAAGTTCTCCAAGTGTGAATTCTGATTGACAGAGGTGATTTTCCTTGGGCATGTTGTTAGTGGAGAGGGTATCAAAGTAGATCCACAGAAGGTGGAGGCAGTTGTAAACTGGCCACGGCCTACTACAGTTATAGAGATCAGAAGTTTTTTGGGTATGGCAGGATATTATCGCAGATTTGTTAAAGATTTCTCCAGAATTGCTGCTTCGATGACAAAGTTGACCAGAAAACAGGTGAAATTTCAGTGGAATGATCAGTGTGAGAAGAGTTTCCAAACCCTGAAGACCTGTTTGTAAGAAGGTTCCATTGATTCAAGAAAGATGGAAGACAACTTTCAGTTGACAAAAGAGTTATGCCGATCCAAAGAGAAACGATCTTTAGTTTTCCATTGGAGATCTTGTGTTTCTAAAGGTCTCTCCAATGAAAGGAGTTCTACGGTTTGGCAAGAGAGGTAAGCTGTCTCCAAGGTTTATTGGACCTTTTGAGATCTTGAGCAAGGTTGGGGAGGTTTCCTATAAGTTGGCATTGCCTCCTAGCATGGATAAGGTACATCTGATATTCCATGTATCGATGCTTTGGAAGTATGTAGCCGATCCTTCTCACGTGTTGCAAGTGCCGGAAGCAGATCTTCAATCAGATTTGTCATATGAAGAAATCCCAATTGCAATTGTAGATCGAATGGTTAAGAGACTAAGGAATAAGGAGATACCCATGGTTAAGGTTTTGTGGAGAAACCAAGCCATGGAAGAGTGTACATGAGAGTGTGAGCAAAGCATGCAAGATAAATATTCCCATTTATTTCAGGCTTGAGGCAGATTATTATAAATTCAAGGACGAATTTATTTAAGGGGAGAAGAATGCAATATCTGCTATTTTTGTAGTATTTTTATTAATTTAGTATGTTTGGAGAATTAATTAAATTCAAATGTGAATGTTTGAAAATCCTAGAATTTTTTATTTAATGCAATTGCAGGATTTTGTGATGATAATTGCATGATCTTAAAGACATAATTTGGTAAAGTGTAAAACATAAAAGTTGTGAGTTTATATCTTAACTCTATAAAACAGTTTGGCAAAATTTTGTGTAAGTGATGAGTTATGTCTATTTGAGCAAGGCTGATCTGGTTGAATGTTTCTGCAGGAAGTCAGTGTCTGTTTGAATTTACTAGAAATGACTGAGACAGAATTAGCTAAAGGTATGAACATAAAAAATGTTCCTTTGTGTATTGTGATGATGGCTGCAAAATTTTAGAATTTTTGGATAAATATATCTCAGCAGAGAGTGGATTTTCTCAGTGTTGTTCGGATGGATTCTAAGGCAGTAAGTCTGGGTGACCTTTGGAGAGTCATCATGGTCTGTGTGTTAGTCTTAGTGATTTAAATTTTTGATATGTTGTGCCTCTGCATGTTTATTTTAAGTGGTAAAATGAATTAGTAAGTTTGGATAATTGTAACTCATTTGCGAGCTGGTTAAATGTGAGATGTTCAGAAAAAGGATTTAACTTAGAGAAATTTTGGTGTGGTGAGCAGGCAAAATGCGAAATGGCATTTTGCTAGCCTGCAATTGGTGAAGAGGATTTGGCAAAGAGGTTTGGTGAAGAGGATTTGGCAAAGAGGTTTGGCGAAAAGGATTTAGCGAAGAGGTTTGGCGAAGAGGATTTGGCGAAGAGGATTTGGCGAAGAGGTTTGGTGAAGAGGAAAGGCGAGGTGGCATTATGCGAAGAGATTTGGCGAAGAGGTTTGTCGAAGAGGATTTGGCGAAGAGGTTTGGCGAAGAGGAAAGGCGAGGTGGCATTATGCGAAGAGGCATTATGCGAAGAGGGAATATGCGAAGTAGCAGTTCGCAAAGCGAAGAAGCGAAGAGGAGAGGAAGCGAAGAAGCGAAGAGGTGAGGAAGCGAAGAGGAGAGGCGAAGAAGCATTGCCGAGGTGGCATATGCGAGGAAGAGTTCGCGAGGAGAGTCTGGCGAGGCAGCATATGCGAGGTGACATATGCAAGCTGGATTAGCGAAATGGCATTGCCGGATCAAGTTTGGCGAGTTGGAAAGTGCAAGCTAGGAAATGGAAAGTGGGAATGGCGAGCTGGCAAGCGTGTTTCTGGGGCGGTGGTCTATTTAAACCCAGTAACCCCAGTAGCATTTTCACGAATTTTTTCCTTTCCTTTTTCTTCGTTAATATTCAGTCTTTTCTCAAATTGGTCTCATTTTATTTTCTAAGACATTAATGCTCAAATTAATGCATTAGACTTCTAGATTATTTTGTATTAAGGCAGAAATCATCAGATTTGAGAAAGAAATCATATAAATTTCAGTTTAAAGGAAATAAGGTAAATTTTCTTCTTAAGCTATTTTCTTTAGATTTATTTAAGTCTATGGGTTAAGATAATTAATATTGAGTATATGGAATTTATTGCAAGAAATCTGAAGTCATTAATGGTAATTAATGTGGAAGAAATTAGAGTGTTGAGACTGTTATGAATAGTAACATGAACATTAACTCCGAAATTAAATGCAGATTTTCTTTAAGAGATAAATAAAATTATTGTTGGGAATTAAGAATAGAGATTCTAAGATAATTAATTATTAGGAAATCATGATAAATATTATTGATTTGGAGAAAACCCTAATTTTATATATTTGGGGAAATTTCTTAGAAGGAAGAAATCAAATTAATTGAAGAGTTAGAGTTGGAATTTGCTAAAGGAAATTTCAAGAGAAATTGTATTAAGGTAAATATGAACATTTGTTTGTTTCTTGTCACATTGAAATAATAAGACCCCGCATCTTTGATTTGTTCATTCATATATACTTTTATATATATATATATATATATATATATATATATATATATATATATATATTTATGTATGTGACGCGAATGACTTGATCAATTTTCTTGGATCAAACTCAGATGACTCTAGTTTGCTAAACCCGATTTGAATGATGTTATATGATGATGGTCTTGCGACCAATATACTTCCTATGAGATTGAAACCCCATGAGCCATGGATAAAACGCTCTTCCCAATGAGAGTAAATTCATTGGTCCATTGTTCACTTTGGGAGCCCAGCTGATAGGATTTTTATCAGTGTTCCACCTAGAGGGGGCCATGAGCTATAGGCGCATACTTGGCTAAGCATGTGTGCACGTTAAGGTAGCAAGGCTACTGATACGTATGTTATAACATGAGATCAGTTCTATCAGATGAGATTTGATAACGCCATTCTTTGTGGGCATTTTATATTCCAAGTATGAACCATGATTTGATTTATGATATGATTTGATATAGCCAAATTATTATGAGTACTATGTTCCTTCAAGTAAAGTTTATGATTCTTTCATACCTATATGTATAAATATTTGTTCATGACCATGATCCCATATTCAAATTCTTGATTTTAATGTTCATATCTTACTGAGTTGAAGGCTCACTCCTCTTCTGTGGATTTCAGGTGATAACATAGTTCGTGAGGGAGCTAATAGAGAGGATCGAGCTTCTTAACTTGTTTATTCCAAGAAGCTTCATTGTATTGATTTTGAGATATTTTGTATATTTATTTAATGGTATTATGACACAATATATATTGGAGTATACTCTAGAGCTACATAGTTAGTCATTTGAGGATACTAGTATATTGTGATGTATGAATGTTACCTTTTGGGTACTCTTGTTCCTTAGTGATGTGAGATACATCTTTTGATCATTAAGGAACAAGAGAAAGCTATGAAATGATAATATAAAAGATATGATTAATGTGTAATTATATGTATAGACATGATCATTGTATGATAATGTATGATGTTAAATCTGATAGAATGGTATATGAGATTCATGATTTATGAGTTCTACGGGTTTATGGTGGCCTTAAGCCTACTCTTGCCCTAGGATTGTCGCACCACTGGAGTTGGGGTGTGACAGTTTCTAAATCAAATTTCAATGCTTAGAACATGTCAAATGATGCATATAGAACTCATCTAAGACTTCCAATTGCTTTGGAAAATTGATTTCCACCCAAAAGCTTCAAAGGAGGTAATAAGCACAATATTGTGAAACTTGATTTTCTACACCAAAATAACCACCAATTAATCATCCTATAGCCTCCAATTAACATATTCTAAGATTAAATATCATAAACTAACATCAATTCAACAAGCCATGACATACAACTTCAATTAGGGTTAGCTAATTAGGAATTTCTATCCAAATGCATCAATTGATGCAATTTCACCTAAAACCCATTCAATTCAACTTTTAAATTATCCAAATAAACTATAAAATCAAACAAATTAATTGGTTACCTCAAATGGGTGATCTAGCCGAAATGATGAAGCAATTCTTCCTTGGTTTCCTTTGTGAATTCAAGGAAGAAATGGATTGGAAATGGTAGAACCAAGCTTAAATCCAAGCTTTCTTTAATTTTCCTTAAGAAATTTGGTTGGAAGATGAAGAAATGAAATGGAAGAAGTAAGGAGAATGGTTCGGCCAAGCTTGAGCAAAAAGAAGAAGATGGCAAAATTTGATTAAGTGTTGCCTTATATATAAAATCATAATGGTAAGTTCCATTTTGGTCTTTAAACTTTCAAGTAATTATATTTTGACCCCAACTTCTTCTGTAATTTATTCTAATAATTCTATCTGGATTTAGATTTCAAAGTGGGGAATCAAAAGGCTTATTTTAATTTATACTTATTTATAAAAATAGTTTCAGAGTCATTCTGAAACCTAGACAGATCAATTTTCACTATTCACCTCGAAATTTCATTTATTTACGGTTTTGCCATTGGTTACTTTTTTAGTGCTCCTATATGTTTTTCACCTCTTTGTTTTTATGAAAATTACACTTGCATTTATGTGATCTTTTACCCCCTGGTCAGAATCAGAAATTCATTTGTTGACCGAACTGCTAATTTCTCAGCAGTGTTCTCGACACCGCCGATTTCCAGAAAAGTAATTTGTTCGCTTTCTAACTGTGTCTCTAAAATTATTTTCCATCATTTCAATGCTTTTGAATCAAATACTGAGAATTAATTCATGCATATAAGTTATGACTTTCTAGGGTATTACATTAGTATGCCCATTTGTGATTTTTGTGGCCGAAGGCATGGATAGGAATGTTGTAGACAGTCAGGTGCTTACCTGAAAATGTGGGCAACATGACCATTTCAATAATAGATGTCCTTTATAGGGTGATCAGTAGCCATATACTACAGTGTCTTAGCCTATAGTATAGATGAATCAGAATGTGACTAGAGAGACTCCTAATAGGGGCAAAGATAAAGGACAAGGTCCTAGCAGTAGTCAGGCCCCAACAGGTAGAGGCCAAGGAAGAATTTTTGTTATTAACATTCAGACAACACAAAAATATGATAATGCCATTACAAGTATTATTTTAATACAGAATGATATAACAGATGCATTGTTTGGGATATTGAAGTGTGTTAAACGATTATGTGTACCCGACATTGATGGACTACGGGAACATATTATGAAAGAGGCTTATTATTCTTATTATAGTGTACATCTTGGAATCACAAAGATGTACCATGATTTGAAGGAGTTCTATTGGTGGCCTAATATGAAGAGGGATGTGGCTAAATTTGTGTCTTCTTTCTTAGCCTGTCAGTAGGTTAAGTTTGAGAGTCAGAAGCCATCTGGTTTGCTGCAAGAGATAGAGTTACTAGAGTGTAAATAGGAACAAGTTACTATGGATGTTGTGGTTGGTTTGCCGAGGACTTCACGAGGGTATGATTCTATTTGGGTTATAGTAGATCGATTGACAAAATCTGCCCATTTCTTTGAAGTGAAGACAAGTTATTCTACAGCATAGTATGCATAGTTGTATATGGATAAGATTGTCCGGCTTCATGAGTGCCATTGGTGATTATATTTGATAGAGGGACACAGTTCACATCGAGATTTTGGCTGAAATTCTAGGAAGCACTGGGTACACAGCTTCGATTCAACGCAGCTTTCCATCCTCAGACAGATGGTCAGTCAGAGCGGACCATTTAGACATTGGAGAATATGCTTCGATTGTGTGTTCTGGACTTTAAGGGCAACTGAGATCAATATCTACTATTGATTGAGTTCTCCTACAACAATAGTTACCATTTGTCGATTGGAATGGCTCCTTATGAAGCCCTGTATGGTAGGAAATATCGGTCTCCAGTATGTAGGGTGGAATCAGGTGAGAAGCATTTAGAAGGCCTAGAGTTAATTAAAGAAACAATGGAAAAGGTTCCAATTATTAAAGAACGGATGAAGACAGCCTTCAGTAGACAGAAGAGTTGTGCCGATCTGAAGCAGAAAGATGTGCATTTTATAGTAGGTGATCATATTTTCCTAAAGATCTCATCTATGAAAAGTGTGATGCGATTTAGGAAGAAAGGTAAACTGTCACCAAGATACATTGGGCCATTTGAAATCCTAGAGAAGATCGGCAATGTTGCATACATACGAGCTCTTTCACCCAATCTGAGCCATGTGCATCTGTTATTCCATATTTCTATGCTTCAGAAGTACGTGTTCAATCCGTCACATGTACTAGAATTGCAAGATATTGGAGTAGATGAAGACTTGAAATATAAGGAGATACCAGTAGAGATTGTGGATCGTCAAGTCAGGCAATTGTGAAATAAGGAGATCCCTATTATTAAGGTACTATAGAGGAACCAGTTAATGGAAAAGTGTACCTGGGAAAGCGAACAGGATATGAAGACCAAGTACCCATTCCTATTTTAGCATTGAGGTATGTATTTAATTTAAATTTGAGGAAAAATTTATTTTAAAGGGGGTAGAATGTAATACCCTAGATGCATGCTACAATAGTTAAGCAGTAACATTAGTTATCGGACCAAAAACACTGACAATACTTAAGAAATTTCAGGAATTTATACAGTATTTGATTTAAGTTAATTTTTCTCAGATGCATGGCTAATGATAGATTAAGGATAATAATAGTTAATTATATGAAGAAAGTATGGAAAAGTATTAAAAATGATGGAAAATCAATAGAGTGGCAAAACCGTAAATAAGTGAAACTTTAGCGGTATTTTGGGAAATCTACTATTCACTATTCAGAATGACTCTGAAAACAGTATAATGAAAAACCATAGATAAAAATAAGCTATTTCATTCCCCACTTTAGAATCTAAATCTCAACAGTTTTGATAGAATAAACTACAGAAAGTTATGGAGTCAAAGTATGATTAAAGGAAGTTTTATGGATGAAATTATAATTTGCCAATTCTTCCACCTATAAAAGTCACACTTATACATTTTTTTGCTCTATCTTCTTCCTTCTCCAAGCCTTGGACAAACCTTATTCCTCCACCATCCATCAATTTTTAAGCCAAAATTCTAAGAAAAACTTGAAGAAAACCTAAAATCAACCTTGTATCTTCCATTTCCCATCCATTTCTCACTTGAATTCTTAAAGGAAATCAAGATTTTTCTTCATTGGGATTTTGGAAAGAATACTAACATAAGGTAACTTTGAGTTTTCTTTGATTAATTAGGTTAAATAAGTGTTAAAGATGATAAATTAGTTAGGTTTGGTGTTCAATTGCATCAATTGATACATTTGGTGGAAAATCCCCAAATTTCCAAACCCTAATTGAAGTTGTTTTGTGCAAAACCCTAGATTAATGTTTCTTAATGTCTAATTAGGTTAAATTATATTAATTAGATGCATTTGGAAGCTAAATTGATGGTTGTTTTGGTGTAGAACATATTAAAAAGGAAGATTGCCATTTTTGCCTCCTTTGAAGATTTTAAAGAAAAGGAATTTTCTTAGGCAATTTGAGGTGCTATATGAGTTTAATATGCATCATTTGTCATACCTAATGCCTTAAAATTTGATTTGGAAACCATTCTTGAAAACTCTAAGTTGGCCAAACCATATGTTGCATATTTCCTTTGAAAAATTTGTCTTTTTTTCCCTTGTTTTCCATGCCATTTTAATTCTTTGTATATTGTTGTTTGATGGAAACCAAATGCTTATTGAATTGCATACATTGAGTATTTGTTGATTGATTTTGGGGCAATGTCGAAGTTGCACCCAAACCATGCCAAAATGTCCATCAAAAGTTGCACATCGTATGTTTGATGAAATGTCCCAAAGAAAACTTCATAGGCCTACCATTTGTATGTCATTATCGGCAGCAACATTGGCTAGCCATTGTGCTAACCCATTTGACATAGAATGATTTCTTTGTTATTAAACCCATTATTAATTGTTATACCTATTGTTATTGTTTATGTACCTTCCACTGCTTATATGATATCGATTGACAATATCGATTGCCTAACTTGTAACCTAATTGAACATTGATGAGTTATTGACTTCCATTGATATCCATTGACTTGTTCCAACCTTTTATTGGTTTATATATTGATTTGATAGAGCTTCCTTACTGACGGGGTAGCGGGTAAATACCATCGGTAATATGCATATTGTATACATATTGAACCCTAGCTGGAAAGGGTTAGTTGTCCTAGCCATAAGGTTTGATCAGCCTTATGTATATTGTATGTGATTATATATATATTTACATGAGCTAATGGCCCAATATTTGTCTTATCTACATGATATGAGCATTGATAATCTATTTATTGATTACATACCATTATTTCTGTCATATTTCATTTCTTTTACAAACTGGTGTGCAACCCTGTAACCCTATAATTTATTGATTAATTATCTGTAATTTATATTATTTAGCCAACTTTTACCTTTGATATGATGCCTATTAGATTCACTGAGTATTCTTATACTCATTCCTTAGTTGTTTACCATTTTTCAGGGCAGGAGTAGAGATAGATTCTAGTATCCCTTTCTATGTGGAATTCTGCAATTATTTTGACAGTGTAATTAATTTAATTCTGTGTTATGTAAATTAATCTAGTTGCTCCATGGTATTGTATATGGATATAGTTAGACTACATGTATGGATATATGATATTATATGGAGGTATTATATATTTATGGCATGTGATGATAATGATTACAGACAACAGAACTACATACTACAGAATGACTGGTTACAAAATAATAAAGTACAGAATGCATAATAAGCAATTAATTGGATAATAATAAGATGGTAATTGGATAGGATAGGGGTTCTACGGGTATTGGTTGCCCATGACAGTTCCTGCATCCTAGGACCGTCAGGTTCTATTTTTGGGACGTGACATATGTTTAGTATATGCATGATGCAAAACATATAAGCATGACATTAACCATTTGGTTTATATACAAATGTCAAAACCCGCTTCGAAGCGTGACAGTCCTAAGATGCGGGAGATACCAAAGGCGACCGGCACCCGTAAAACCTATCATCACATCTATACAATCATATACTATACACATCAACCTATAGTCATATACTCACATAAGCACTATTCATTTTGTTACTCTGTCATCCATTATGTTACTTTATGTAATTACCATAATCATATACACATATACATTTATACTCCAAAATATTTCATACACTTATATATACAATCTATCTATACCATTATACAATACCCATGGAGTATCTAGTACAAATACAAAAGATATAGTGTTTAATTTAATTACTCTATCTATGTCAGACTAAAAAATTTCTTGGAGGAACAAAAGCCAGGAATCTGCCTCCTACTTTGTACCTGGAGATGGGAAACAGTGAAAGGGTGAGTATATATGATACTCAGTGAATCTAATATGTATCGACCAATAAAATAGGTAATGGAATATCAATAAAATAATAGGCAGATGAGATAAATAAATCAATCTACTCAAAATCTCTGGATACAGAATCAAGTACAGAATATGACTGTAAGTCAACAATCACATCAATGGAGAGTATATCACATGGATAAGACAGATATAGAGTCATGAAACACATAGAATATGTGTGAAACACATAATCAATCTCATATAAATAAACATAAGACGGATAAGGTCTTATGACAAGGACTGATAACCCTTCCCAGCTAGGGCATAATAACAATACATTGTGCACAATGCCGACAGTATATACTCACTACCCTGTAGGGGTGGTAACTCTGTCAAATCACATTGGAATTAATAGAAATAATAAACACATCAATAGATACCATTTCACAATAATTGCATCACCAAGTATCAATAACTCATCATCAATCAATTCAATGAGCATTAGAATCAATAAGATATCAATAACAACTGATTATATAATGACCAAAGGTCTAGCAACCAACAATGGGATCAAACATAAGTTGTTCATTTACGGACAAAAATTTGATGCAATTGGCATGCCATTGTCATTGGAGATGATGGCATTCAAATGGTTGGCCTATGGATTTTTGAGCTAGGCATTTTATCGAACGCATTGTGTACAACAATGAAATGACATTTTGGCAAGGTTTTGGTGCAACATTAATATTGCCCCAATCATCAATAATAACACATATTATAAGAAATTCCATAGGCATTATATACACATCAATAAGCATCATTAAATAGATTAAATTGGCTTAGGAAAAATAAGCCAAAATGAAGCAAAATCAAAGGCAATTATGCCTTGTTAGGGTTTGGCCAAAATGACCTTTTTGTGAATGAATTCCAATTAATATTTTAACACTTTGGACATGTAATTTGATGTATAAAAGACTCACCTAGCACTCCAAATAAGCTTGAAAAATTAGTTTGCCATCAATTACTTCAATTTTCCTCAAAGTAGGCAAAATGTGCAATTTTCCTCCAAATAATTTTCTACAACAATTCAACCATAAAATACTCATTAATTAACTTCCAATTAACTTATTCTACACTCAATTTACACATACTAATCCAATTTTATAAAATCAAATGTTACAACTTAGGTTTAGGGTTTTAAAATTGGACAAAAATGCTATATGCATCAATTGATGCAATTAAACACATTACCCAATCTTACTAACATCTAATAACCCTAAATCAACCATAAAATCAAACAAAGCAACAATTTACCTCAAATTGGTGCTAATCCCTTAGTTGCTTATTCTTGAAATTTTCTTGATTTTCAAGGTAGCAAATGGATGGAGGATGAAGAAAATGTAGTTTATTTCAAGTTTCCATGGATTTTCCTTAGCAAAATTAAAGAAAAATCAATGTAAATAGATGGAGAAATTTTTGGAAAAAGGAAGGAAGTAATGGCCAAAAATTTGCTGAGTGTGGCTTATATAGTAAGTCACATTTGATAAATTTCACTTTGGTCCTTAAACTTTTCATAAATTGTGCTTTTGCTGCATTTCCTTCTATAATTTATTTTGACAATTTCGTCGGGATTTGGATTTCAAAGTGAATATTCAAACATTTTATTTTTATTTATAATAGTTTCAAAGCTCTGAAACTCAAACAGTTCAAATTTCACTATACCCCTAAAGTTTCATTTATTTACGGTTTTGCCATCACTTACTTTTTCAGTGTACCTAAAAATTTTTCATCTCTTTCTTTTTACTGTATTTACACATGCATATACATAATCATTTACCCTCCAGTCAGAATCAGAAATTCATCTGTCGACCAGACTACTATTTTTGCAGCAGCGATATCGACACCGATAATTTCCATAAAAGTTTTTCGTTTCCGCTCTTACTGAGTTTTTAAAATTATTTTTAGTCATTTCGATAATTTCAAACCACATACTAAGAACTTAATCATAAAAACATGGTAAGCTTTTCTAGGGTATTACAACAAATGACCAAAATAATGATGCATACACCAAATTATGTACAAGTTAGATCACTTTTGACAACTAACCTAATCATGGCATGTTAATCTATAGATGTCTTTTGTATGGTATGGCAACAAAGTGTATATTCAATCAATCATGCCTTATACATTAAAGTTCATGCTCTAATTATTCGCTCATGACTTTATGTTCATTTTAAAGTCATTCAACCATATATTCAATCATGCCATATTGACACATAATGATAAACATGCCAATTTTCAAGTTTAGAACCTAAACTAGACACTATAGCAACAAACATGCAAAAATAAGTTTAACTTTGATATTTTTAATCATAACATGCTCCTAAATCAATGAAAATCATCATATAGATATTCATCTTAGGTTTCATACATCTATTCATGGCATATAGACATTTACATACAATTAAAAGCATCAAATAGACCTAAAAATCAAGAAAACAAGCAAAAAAGGCAAGAAAGTGTTGCTATGGCACAAGCAAATGCCCCATTAGCATATATAGGGTTGTGTGGCCCTTCTCAGTCCTGCACGGGATAGAGAAAGGCCATGTGGCCTTTCCCAAAGGCATATAGTCCCTCTGGCCTTGGCTTCCTACTCGAATTCAAATTACTATTGCACTTTTATTGAGGAATTTTTGATACTTTTCACCCTAAATGATTCAAAAGCTTAATCCTAATGATCCTAAATGTTTTAAACCTAATCAAAATAGTTTTTAAAGAAATAAAATAACAACAAAACAATGGCTAGAAGCAAAAACTTGAGTTTCATGCAAAAGGGACCTAAACATGCTTTCTAGGTTCTTTTAGCTCAAATTGATTGGATTTTCACTTAAGCATAATTAAACATCATGTAAATACAGATTCTTGATTCAAACTTAGTAAATACAGATTCTTGATTCAAACTTAGTTCATGTTAAGAGATTTTACAAAGAAGAAGAAAAGAAAGATCATATGGATTGTTACCAATCCATTTTATCATGCCCAAAAACTCACATGATTGCTAAATAAAAAGAAAAAGAGAAAACTACTCAAATCTGGACACACCAAGGCTCGACAAATCGCCCTTATGCTTTATTTGTTTTATGGATGATTTCGAATACCAAGAATGTCGATGCTCTAAGAAGATTTCTTATCGTCAAGTGCTTACTTTGAACTAAGCTTTGATTTGGTTGAATATACTCCTTTTTATCAAGAACACTATCATGAATGTTCTTGAGAAGAGTTTAAAAGAAAAACAAATAAAACTTGATTTTTTTCTTTTGATTCTTGAAAAAAGGATTAATTTGAACTCTTGAGATGAACTCGATTAATTAACTTTAATACAATCCTTAGTCTTTGGTAGTAAGATTAATTAAAAAATCAGTTTAGTATTTGAAAGAGAGAATTATTTAATCAAGAGTTTGAGCCTCAAAATTCAGATCCTCAAACTAGTGAGGGTGGAGGCCTATTTATAGTCCTCTACCGCCACTTTAATAGGAAAAAACAAGTTAAAATACTCCTATTTAGTTTTATTTAGACTTCCTAAGTAATAAAACCTCCTAAACAACCACAATGTAGCTTCCAAAATAGTTTTAGGATTACTTGCCAATCAAAAATCCGGGTAAATGACCCCAATGGTCACTAAACTTTTGAGTTTGTTCTATTTTGGTAACTAACTGGAATTTTGTTTTAGACTAGTCACTTTACTTTTGACAATGTTTCACTGGTAGTCAACAGGTCAAATCAGAGTCGGATCGGTATATGCAGCATCTGAGTCAACATTATATGTTAATTGAACATGCCATGCAGGATGCCACGCAAGTAAAAAAATATCACGTCAAACTGTCATGTTAGCAAAAGTTTAGTAACCATATTGAAAATTTTAAAAGTTCAGTGATTATATTGAAAAAATACCAAAATTTAGTGATTTTTTAGGTCATTTATATTTTGTCTTTTTATTCTTTTAGTTATTTTTTTCTATTGCAAAATATTCTTTTAAATTTTATCAAAATATTTTTTAATTATTTTCACTAATATTTTTTAATTATTTTTTATTTTTTGTTAAATTATTCTTTAATTTTTTTAAGTGAAAACATTTTTCTAATTAATTATTTTTTATCAAAATATTTTTAATTATTTTCACTAATATTCAACGTCAAATATTAATCCTCTGACTAGTAGTTAGACATCAAATAATAAATAAATCAGCTCTAATTTATTTAATATGGCTATACGTTCTTCCAAAAAAAAAAAAAATAGATCATGAATTTAGGTATACTAATATTTCAATTTGATGATGAACTATCAAGTCATTTAAATTTTCTTGTCATTTTAATTCTTTAACTAATATATATTTATTATTTAATTTTAAATGAAATATTTTATTATTATTACTATTATTATTGTTGTTGTTATAAAAGTTAAAATAAAAAAAATTATTTTTTGACTTTCTTATCATTTGAATTTTCTTATCAATTTTCTTATTATATACTATTGGTAATCAGGTAACTACATTTAAATGAGAAAATTATCTTTTGAAATTTAATTGTATTATTTTATAAGAGATGATATTTTAGCTTATGGTGTAATATAATTCGTAGCCTCCATATTTGTATCACATTATTCATTGATAGAATTTTTATGCTCAGTCAAGTCTCACAGACCTTTAAATTTCATATTATTGAATATGATTAGTGTATAATGTACAATTCTTTCATTCAAAATGACAAGAAAGTCATAAAATAAAATTTTTTATTTTATTTTAGATTTAATAATAATAATAATAATAATAATATTTCATTTACAATTATTAGAAAAAACTTATTGTTTGAAATTATAAAAATTAAAAAAGTTTAAATTAAAAAAATATTTTCACTTAAAAGAATTAAAAAAATTATGATAAAAAATAAAAAAATTAAAAAAATATTAGTGAAAAATTAAAAGAATAGTTTGAAATAGAAAAAAAAAATAACTAAAATAATGAAAAGATAAAAAATATAAATGATCTCAAAAATCACTAAATTTTGGTATTTTTCAATATGATCACTGAACTTTTAAATTTTTCAATATGGTTACTAAACTTTTGCTGACGTGGCAGTCTGATGTGATATTTTTTTTGCTTACTTGGCATCATACGTGGCATGTTGAGTCAACATATAACGATGACTCAGATGCCACGTGTACCGATCCGGTTCTGATTTGACCTAGTGACCATTGGTGAAACATTGTCAAAAGTATAGTGATTAGTCTGAAATAAAATCCTGGTTAGTGACCAAAATAGAATAAACTCAAAAGTTTAGTGACCATTGGGGTCATTTACCTCAAGAATTCATAAAACTTTATTTTTGGCTTTCAACCCAAAACTTTCATTTTGATTAAAATATCAAATAAAAACCTTTTCATAAGCTAAATTGGTATAAAAAAAAATCTTAAATCCAAATTTGGAAGAAAAATAGGACTGAGGAGTGGCGGAGGCGAGTGATAGCGCGTGTGTAATACTCTAGAAAGGCCTAAGGCCTATCTTATATGTATGATCTAGTTCTCAGTTTATGGTTTGAAATTATTCAAATGATTGGAAATAATTTTAGAGAAACAGTTAGAATGAAAATGAATTACTTTTCTGGAAATCGTTGGTGTCGAAAACACTGCCGAGAAAACAACAGTCCGGTCAACAGATGAATTTCTGATTCTGACCAGGGGGTAAAGGATCATACTGATGCTTGTGTAATTATGGTAAAAAGAAAGAGGTGAAAAATGTTTAGGAACACTGAAAAAGTAAGTAATGGCAAAACCATAAATAAATGAAACTTTGAGGGGTATAGTGGAAAGTGGTCTGTCTGAGTTTCATAATGGATCTGAAATTATTTTTATAAATAAGTATAAATAAAAATAAGCCTTTTTATTCCCCATTTTAAAATCCAATTCTCAACAGAATTGTCAGAATAAATTACAGAAGAAGTTGGGGTCAAAGTATGAATACTTGATAGTTTAATGACCAAAATATAATTTGTCATTTTGACTTAATATATAAGAATGCCTTATACAAAAATTGCTCATCTTCTTCTTCTTCCTACATCTTGGCCGAACCATCACCTTCCATTTCCTCCACCATTTTCATGCTTTTCATTAAAGAAAAACCATAGAAAACCTAAATACCAACCTTGTTCTTCCATTCTCCATCATTGATTTGCTTGAAATCACAAAGGAAACCAAGGAGAAATTGAAAGAAGGATTCGGGTGGGTCATCCTAAAGAGGTAACTAATTAGTTTGCTTGGTTTTATGGTTAGTTTAGATGATTTAGATGTTGAATTAGATGGGTTTTGTGCTTGATTGCATCAATTGATGCATTTGAACACTTTTCCCTCATTTTCAAACCTTAATGGAAGTTGTGTGATTTGACTATGTGATTTAGTATTGGTTTATATTATTTAAGCTTAGAATATGTTAATTGGAGGCTAATAGATGATTAATTTATGGTTTATTTGCTATAGAAAATCAATAACATCAAAGTTGTCATTTTTGCCTCCTTTGAAGCAATTGGTGAGAAATAAATTTTTCAAAGCTATTTGAAGTGCTAGGTGAGTTTAATATGCATCAAATAACATGTCTATTGTCTTAAATTGAACATTGAAAATCATTCATGGAAACCTCATTTTGGCCGAATGCCCTTTACTGTTCATTGCCATTGATTTTGCTTGTTTTTCCTTTGAAATCCTTAGCCATTTTGATCCATTGAATGTTATTTAATGTTGTATATTTATTGCCTATTGTGTTGCCTACAATGTGAGCTTTTTGTTGGATAATTGGGCAATGCCAACTTTGTACCAAAACCTAACCTAGTAGCTTGTCCAACTTTGCCCACCATGTGTTTGATGAAATACCTAGTTATATTGTCATAGGCCTATCATTCCTTCATCCATAGGCCTACCAATTTGAATGCCATTGTCGCCAATGATATTGACATGCCAATTGTGCCTACCATTTGACTATGTATAACCAACCTATGTTCCATACCATTATTAATTACCAAACCAATTGTCATTGCATAACTATTGCTTATTGCTATTCCTTTGATTAAATTGCTACTTGAATTGATTGATATTGAGATATTGTACTTGGTGATACCATTGTTGCATAATGGTATCCAATGACATGTTTCACACTTGTATTGACCCTAATGTAGTTTAATAGAGTTTCCACTTTGACAGGGTAGTGGGTACATATTGTCGGCAATGTGCACATTGTTTATTGATACCCTAGCTGGGAAGGGTTATTGGTCCTAGCCATAAGATCTGATCAGTCTTATGTTTATTGATATGAGATTGACTGTGTGTTTACATATAGTCTATATGTGTTCTGGCCCTATATCTGTCTTACCATGTGATACGATTCCTTTGATATGATTATCGACCTTTCTGTCATTCTCTGTTATTGATTCTATAATATGATTATATTGACAGATTGTCATTATTGCTTCCTTTGTTATCATTTATTGTTAATCTAAACTACTTTCATTGGAGATGCATATTAGATTCACTAAGTATCTTATATACTCACTCTTTTCATTCTCTACCATTTCAGGTACATAGTAGATAGCAGAATCCCAATTTCAGACACTTTGTGGATTTCTGCAGTCTTTTGATAGCAATATAATTATATTAAATACAGTATTTTAATGTTCATAATTAGCTGCTCTATGAGGTATGTATGGGTTAGTTAGGCTATGAACATGTATGTATGATATTTTATGGTATATAAGTTTTGATATGATATGTGATGATGGATGTTACAGCCAACCGCTTTAAAAATTACAGACAGTTTACAGAATTGCAGAATGAATAGTAACTAAGTAAATTGATTAATTAATTGATGGTTATAGATATTTGCATGTGATACTGGGTTCTACGGGTGCCGGTCGCCATTAGCATCTCCTACATCCTAGGACCGTTGCGATCCAAAATCGGGTCGTGACAGCGTGTGAATTGGCCCAGAGCTTGCCGGCTTGTAGAAGGGCCATATGGCCCTTCCTTAGGCCGTGCTGCCCTACAAGTAGCCATATGGATGTGGCAAAAAGCCATAGACCAATGGATGCCGCACGGGCTCGATGACTTGCTGCAAATGGGCTTGTCCGATCAATTCGAAATGACCCAAAAATTTTCAAAAATATTTAAAACTATTTATAAACTCCTTTTAACTAAAAAAGTAACTTAAATTGGCTTTGGGCTTGCATGGGCCCAACGGCTTGTTACAAATGAGTCGGCGACTGCCTACGGCCCGATTTGCATTCGGACCACTGAATATTTCCCGAAATGATCAAAATTCATTTTGAAACACATTTTGACATTTTTTTTTATCAAAATCTAAACCCAGATCATCAAATGACAAGACTACTATAGCAATTTCCTCGATCCAAAAGCAAAAGTGATCACTTTGACTAGCAATCTTCCTCTCACGATCTTGATTCTTAATGCCACATCATTGGGCTTCGGTTCATGCTCAAAGTGTGTCAAAATTCGATGTCAACACCTGGTGTAATTTATTGAAAGCTAAAAATGATGCCGAGTTTGTTTGCAATGAATCACACTAGTCTGTTTTTATGAAGTCAAGGCGTACTTGACTAATCCCCCTGTGATAACTCCTCCCAAGCCAAATCAACCATTAATCCTATACATTTTAGCTTCAGATGATACAGTTGGCAGTATGCTTGCCTAGGAGCAAGATGGTTTTGAACGGGTTGTTTATTATTTGACCATAAGTTTAAATGAAATTGAGGCATGTTAAACATCAATGGAGAAGTTATGCCTTGCCATTTACTTCTCATGCACTAAGCTTTGGTACTACATGTTGCCAGTAGTTATCCTTGTGATCAATTAAGCTAATGTCATCAAGTATCTCTTTTCTTGGCCATTTTTAAGGAATATATTAGGGAAATGGGATGTTGCAATGTCTGAGTTTACTCTCACATATGTTCCCCAAAAAGCAGTCAAAGGATAACCATTGGCTAACTTTTTAGCACACCGCCCAACCAAAGATAAGCCCGAATAGGAAATCAACTATTTATTTGGAAGTTCCTAGAAATTGTGGTTTTATGATTCAAAAACTTCTAGTTTGGTTGGGGCTAAGATTGTTTTGACCTCTCCTAGGGGGCATTAGTACAAAGCTAGGATTCGTGTTGGAATTTCCATGCACCAACAACTAAGCCAAATATGAAGCACTTCTAATCGGTTTAGAAATCCTAACTGAGTTGGGAGTAAAATCGATGGATATAAAGGAAGACTCCTTTTTAGTGATTAAGCAAGTTTCTGGAGAGTACCAATGCGAATCTCCCTTGACAATTCCTTGCGAGCTGAAAATGAAGAGGCAAATCAGTTGGCTCAAGGAGCTTCAAGTTATTTGGCATAGTTCGTGGAAGTACACTTGGAGTATAGGCCCTGTCACCACCCGATTTTTCGGATCACGACTGTCTTAGGGCAAGGGAGATGCTAATGGTGACCGGCATCCGTAGAACCCAATATCATATGCACAATCTATAAACCACAATATATTATCCATTTTAATTAATTATCATTCAATCTGTTATTTTGTTAATCATTCTGTAAATTACTGCAATTGGCTATAACAGTTATATATCATATCACATAATTATCATATAGCTCATATATATACCATCAAACATCATATATACATGTTCATCTCATAGCTAACCCATACATACCCCATGGAGTAGCTAGATAATGAACACAAAAAAAATAATACAGAAATGTCAGAAACTATACATCAGATGACAGTAGCAGAAGTCCTCGGAAGATAGATGATGGGATTCTGCAGCCTACTTCTCTCCTGAAATGGGTAAACAAATAAAAGGGTGAGTATAGATGATACTCAGTGAATCTACATGCATCATTAATAAAACAATAGGTATCAATAAGTCGAATAACAGTTAACATAATCTATAATGGGTTACAGTATAGCCAAAGAGTAAAGTACAGGCTCGGTATCATATGGGAAGATAGATAAAGGGATGGACTGCTTGAAAAGAAATCATACAATCTTCAGTAATCCGTATGGACCATATAGGTCTCCAGTAACATATCTGTATCAGTAAGCATAAGGCTGATTAGGCCTTATGGCCAGGACCATAGCCCCTCCCAGCTAGGGCATCAGTAATACAATGTGCACATCGCCAACAGTATTTCCCCACTACCCTGTCGGATCGGTAGCTCTGTCAAGCCATATAAGGGTCAATATAACAAGGGATACCATTATACAATAATGGCATCCATCAATCAATTAGTCCAATATCAGTCAATTCAATTATCAATAAGAGTAATGCCAATGCTATAAATAATATACAATCAATGATAAATGGTTTGGCAATTAAGAAAAGACATGGAACAAAAGTTGGTTTGATGGCAGAAAACGGTAGGTCAATTGGCATAAAATGTCGCTGGCGATAATGACATTCAAATGGTAGGCCTATGGAATACAAAACAATAGGCCAAAGGCAAATGAACTAGGCATTTCATCAAACATATGGTGGGCATACAATGACAAGCCAATAGGTTAGGTTTAGGTCCAAACTTGACTTGCCCAATTCAATTAACAAAAAGCTACATTGTCAACAAAGGTATAGTCATCAAAGAAACACAATTAAACAACATCAAAATGGGATCAAATGGCATGGGAATTCAAGCAAAAATCAAAGGCATTAATAGTGCTAGGTGGTTCGGCCAAATGGTGGTTTTCACAAATGGATTCCAATCATCAATTAAATCAAATAGGCATGTTATATGATGCATTATAGACTCACCTAATGCTTCAATAGCCTTGAACAAGCCAATTCCACCAAAAATCACCAAATGGCCTATATAGCACACCTTTGTCAAATCTTGTTTTCTATATCAAACAAACCACCAATTACTCATCTATTCACATCCAATTAACATATTCTAATACTAATTAACACAATCAAATACTAAATCATCAACTCATTTCTTACAACTTCAATTTAAGCAACCTAATTAGGCATTTCAACAAATTTGCATCAATTGATGCAATTAACTACCAAACCCATCAAATTCAACCTAAATAACATCTATTTAAACCATTAAATCAAACAAAAACACATCTTACCTCAACCTTGAAGAAATGGCCGAAACTTCCCTTTCCAAATTCCTTGAAATCCTCAGCTCCTTTCTACAAATTAATGATGGAAATAGGTTAATTTAGATGAATACTCAACTTTTCTATTAATTCTCTTAAGAAACTTGTAAGAAATGAAGAAGAAATGAAGAAGAAGAGAGAGAGAGAGAGTGGTTTGGCCAACCAAGAACAATGAAGAAGATGAAGCCATTTTTGTCTAAGTATAACATATAGATGAAGCCATTTTTGTCTAAGTATAAAATATATACTAAAAATCAAATGGCAAATTACAACTAAATCCCCGAACTTCCATCCATCACACTTTGGTCCAAAATCTTCTGTAATTTATTCTGTCAATTTTGTCAGGATTTAGATTTCAAAGTGGGGAGTCAATAGGCTTATTTTAATTTATACTTATTTATAAAAATAGTTCTAGAGTTATTCTGTAACCCCGACCGATCAATTTTCACTATTCACCTTTAACTTCCATTTATTTATGATTATGCCATTAGTTACCTTTTCAGTGTTCCTAAATGATTTTCACTTCTTTCTTTTTACCAAAATTACACATAAATTATGGTGATCTTTTACCCCCATGTCAACTTAAAAAATTCTTCTGTTGACCGGACAGCTCATTTCTCGGCAGTGTTTCCGACATCGCCGCTTTCCGAAAAAGTATCAAGTTCGGTTTTTAACTATGTCTCTAAAATTATTTTTCATCATTTTAAGACTAATAAACCACAAACTGAGAATTAATTCATGCATGTGAGTTATAACTTTCTAGGGTATTACAGGCCCATTTCAGTTTTATACATCAGGGGTCTAGATTGGTTAGAGTTAAAGAAGTCTCATAGGGTTTTCACGATAGATCTGGACCATGATTGGAGGACTGAGTTGATATATTCTCCAGAATCCATCCTTGGGGGCAAGTAATAAGGTGAGATTTATTGCACCAAGATTTTGGCAAGACAAAGAAGTGCTTTACTAAAAACATCCAAGTACAGAGTTGTTATTATGCCTCGACTCGAAGGAGTTCATGTTAGCAATGGCAAAGGTTCATAAAGGTGCCGCTGGAGCACACCAGTCCAGACGATTGATGAGGCAGTTACTGGAACAACACGGTTACTGGTGGCCAACTATGGAAAAAGATTGCACCAGATATGCCAAAGGGTGTGAAGCTTTTCAGAAGCATGGACCGATTCAAATTTCCCAAGCCGATGAGTTACATTATGTAATTAATCCTTGGCCGTTCAAGGGATGGGCTATTGACATTATTGGAAAATTTATCCTCCTTCTTCAAAACAATATTCCTTCATCCTGGTAGCAATCGATTATTTTTCTAAATGGGGAGAGGTAATTCCATTAAAGGCAATAATCAATCATTCACTTCTTTAAGGAATTCATACTCCACCGAAGTAGTCTACCCGAATCCATCACGACCGATCAAGGCATAGTGTTTACAGGGGAAGAAGTCAACACCTTCTGCGAGGAATACAAGATCAAGGTTATACACTCCACTCCTTATTATGCATAAGCTAATGGTCAAGCCGAAGCCACAAATAAGGTTATTAAGCTCAACTATTATATTCCGATTTCGGAACATAACGGTCTTAGGATACGGGAGATGCCATAGGCGACAACACCCATAGAACCCAGTATCACATGCAATTATCAATTACTATTAATTATTTAATCAATTACTTAATTACTATTCATTCTGGCATTCTGTCATCTGTCTATAATTCATACTGCAATTGACTGTAACTATTATCATTTCATGCCATAATATTAATTATACTCTATAATATGTCATGCATACATATACATAATCTAACTATGCCATTATAAAACCCATGGAGCAACTATAAAAATATATACAAACATAGTGTTAAATATAATTATATTATCACACAATGTAGCAAAAATCCACAGAGATATCAATAGACGGGATTTTGCCTCCTACTCTGCACCTAGAAAGGGGAAACAATGAAAGGGTGAGTATATAAGATACTCAGTGAATCTAATATGCATCAACCAGAAGTAAAGATTGGAATAATCAATGAATAATAGGCAGATGAACAAATAATATCAATATGCTCAACAATGTCAGAATATAGAATCAAATTACAGTAGATGATTATAGAATCAATAATCAGGTCAATGAAAAATATATCATATAGATAAGATAGATGAAGGGCCATGAAACTCATGTCACATGTATTAATCATGTATCAATAAACATAAGACTGATCAGATTTTATGGCTAGGACCGTTAACCCTTCCCAGTTAGGGTATCATTATACAATGTTGTCACATCCGTTTTCGAGACACGATGGTCCTAGGATGCGGGATATGCCAAAGGTGACTGGCACCCGTAGAACTCAGTATCACATGCAATTACTAATTACCATCAATTTATTAATTAATTACTTAATTACTATTCATTCTGTCAATCTATAAGATGTCTGTAAATTATACTGCAATTGGCTGTAATATTCATCATATCATGTCATATCATTAATTAAACTCCAATATAAGCCATACATACATGTTCATAAACTAACTATACCTCATACAACCCATGGAGTAGCTAGGATATGAACATACAAAAATACAACGTTTATAAATGATTACATAGCTAAGAACACCGCAGAAATCCACAGAGAGTCAAAAGTTGGGATTCTACCTCTTACTCTGTACCTGGAAATGGGAAACAATGAAAGGGTGAGTATATAAGATACAAAGTGAATATAATATGCATCAATTATAAATATGGATTGGAATATCAATAAAGAATAAACAGATGAGATAAATAAGTCAGTCTGCTCAAGAATAACATGATACAGAATCAAGTATAGAAAATGACTGTAAAGTCAATAATCATATCAATGGAAACTATATCAAATGGATAAGACAGATGTAGGGCCATGAAACTCATATCACATGTATCATCATGTGTCAATAAATATAAGACTGATCAGGTCTTATGGATAGGACTGTTAACCTTTCCCAGCTAGGGCATCATTATACAATGTGCACATTGATGACAGTATGTACCCACTACCCTGTCGAAGCAGCAACTCTGTCAAACCACATCGGAATCAATAAAAGTAAGGAACAAGTCAATAGATACCATTACACAACAATGGTATCACCAAGTATCAATAATTCATTATCAATAAATTAAAGTAGCAATATAGACAATGGAATAGCAATAGCAAGTAGATAAACAATGACAAAGAGTTTGGCAAACAACAATGGGATGGAACAAAAGTTGGTCATATATGAACAAAAGGTAGGCACAATTGGCATGCCAATGTCACTAGCGACGATGACATTTAAATGATAGGCCTATGGATGAAAACAATGGTAGCCCTATGAATTTTGAGCTAGGCATTTTGACAAACACTTGGTAGACAACTTTGGATGGACAATTTGACAAGGTTTGGGTGAAAGTCCAACATTGCCCCAATTATCAACAACAACACCCAATATAGGAAATTGAATAAGCATTATATACACAACAATAAACAAAAATTGAAGGATCAAAATGGCATGCAAAACTAAAGGAAAAACAAGAACAAACTAAGGCAACAATGGACAATTAGGGTTCGACCAAAATTGGGATTCCAAGGGAGAATTCCAATCAACATTGTAATATTTTAGGCATGTAATTTGATACATAAAAGACTCACCTTACACTTCAAATTGGTTTGAAAATTTGATTTTCTGACTAAAGTTTCAAAGGAGGCAAAATTCGTAACTTTGCAATTCTTGATTTCCTATAACAAACCAATCACAAATATTTCATCCATTATCCTCCAATTAACATAATCTAAGCTTAATTAA
>CANXYC010078032.1:0-10985 GCA_948193065.1 Aleurites moluccanus | reverse complement strand
TTATATTAGTATTTAGGATGATGGAATTAATCTATTTCCATCAAAAATTGAAAGAAAACTATAAGGTTTGGGATGGGTGAATGGTGGCCGAAATGGAGTGATGAAGAACAATGAAGTTGCTGCAACTTTTGGCTGAAAATGGTGATGAACAATGGAAAAGGTGGGAAAATCAAATGAATTATCAAAGGCATGATCCAATGCTTTAGGTTTATGATATTTTTGATGAAACTTAGCCATCCAACCATCCATTTTTCTTACTTTTATACTATTGGTTAATCCAAAGTCAACTAAGATGGCTTACATATACATTTGATACACCAAATCCAAAACCAAAGCTAGTAATCCTATATTATGAAACCTATTCATCTAACCATCGATTTCTTCATCATTTAATCCAATGGTTAGATTTAATCAAGCCTAAAATAATGCCATAAGGTTGCATACAATCTATAACTCCATATTATAAAGGAAAAGACCAAAATAGCCTTAGTTAAACCGAAACACCTCAAGCACCTCAATTGAGCAGCTTGCCGGGAACTATTTTCAACCGGGTTTATTTCTCCATCTATTATTCAAATAAAATAAATAATATAATATTCAAATCCTTAAATTCTTTTCTATCTTCAAATATAGTGTTAATTCCATCAAAATCCGAAGGGGGTGTGAAATGACCATTTTGCCCCCAGTTCACCAAAAGTTCAAAATTTCTCGATTTTGTCCTAACAGCCTTTAAACCACTTCTATGCACAAAATCAACTCATATAACATGCATAACTATCAATTTCATGCATAAATACATAATAATAACATGTTTAAAGGAAAGAAAAATTTTCCCCCCTAAGTTCCCCTTTAAGGGTTAGATCAAGTTTAGGCTGAGATGTTACAGAAGAACTATTGGAAAAGTAAGTGATTTTGTGATTCTTTTGGTTCAATTATGTTCTTAATATGTTATTTGATGTTAACTAGTAACAAAAATGTGTTTTGGAAGAAAAATCAAAAGTTGGAAAGGAAACCCTAATAGGAAGAAATATGAATCAAAGTGTTGTTTTAATGGATATTGTTGTTCAAATGATGTGTATTTGATGTATTTAACATGAATTGGTGGTTAAATGATGGAAATAAATTGATTTGGATGAAGAATCATCTTGGCCGAAACATTGAGGTGCTTGAATGATGATTTGTGTTTGATGTTTAATAGGATTAAATGATTGAATGATATATATTTGACATGTATATATGTTGTATAATTGATGGGTGTTAAAAAATGGATGAATGGAATGAATTCCATTTTGTCCAAACCATTTGACTTTGTTAGTTTAATGTGTTAGGCTAATGTGATTAGGAAGGTAGTGTTTGAATATGATTAAGTGATGAAAATAATGGAAATGTATAAGTTTAGATATGTAAAAGATGATTGATATAAGTACTTGGAAGCTAAACATGAACATTAATGTATGTTTGATATAGAATTCTAAGTTAGGTGTATGTGAGTTTTTAATATGGTATATAAGTAATGAATATGTGTAATGTAAGTTGAATGTGATGATAGATGGGTGTTTATGCATAAAGGATTGGGAAATGTGTAATTGGTACAAAGTGAGGTTTATAGAGCATAGTATGTATGCTTGATATGTTTCAAGGTGTATGACATGTTTTGTAATGCTTTAAAGTCTTACCATAGTGTTATATGTGATAATAGGTGAACCGTCAAATACTCCAGCTGGGAGTGTAGAACGGCGGGCCGATTAGGGCTCGGGAGCAGTATTAGGGGACAAAGTAGTTTACTTGTATTAAAGGTGAGTCTATATGTATAATCATGCATGATTTGCATCATATATCATATAAAAAGTCATTTGGACTGATAAACCAACATTTCTTATATTATAGTACATACAGTGCAAATTGGCCATTAAATAAGCCCACTGAGACGACCTAAAATGACCTAAACTTTGTCTATCTCTAAAATGAAATCCAGAAAGCCAATTGAGCCACCACTTGGCCCAATCCTCTAGTCTTAACTAAGCTTTAAAATGGTACCTCATGGTCCACCTAAATCCTTTGGTAACATAGTTAACTAGAAACTACTTAAAAATCCTAAAACGAACTCGTAACGGTGAGTGCTAGTTGCAGCAGTGCAATTGGGCCCCGTCGAGCATTTTTTTGACTTTACCCAAATTTATTCTAATATTCATTATAAATATATATATGATTGTTTCACATCTATTTGAGTTCTATTTATGCTATATTTATTGTTATATGGAGACACACCCATATGATATTATAACAGGGCTACCTCAATGGTTTATCGGGTAATTCCATCGACTGTGTGCACACTGGTGTTTGTGGGACCCTTGCTAGGGAGGGATGCTATATTCTCTAGTGTAGGGGCATATCACCCTTACATAAAGTGGTCAGTGTGTTTATGGGACCCTTGCTAGGGAGGGATGTTATATTCCTTAGTGCACTTTATGATAGTGCTTGAGTACTGAATTACAATTAGTGCGATTGCACTTGTCATTGAACCCAATCCTGTTATATTATATGTGTGTTGACTTATACACTGGATACGTATATGGATATGGATTTGGATACTTACATAGATTCTTATATGGATATTTACATGTATACTTATACAGATTCTTGTATCAACATTTCCTTGTTATCTTATATTGATTCTACAGGTCATACATGGGCAATCATGATATTATGAACATCTACTGCATTTTTATACATATGGATTCACTGAGTATTTTTATACTCACCCCCTTACTGGTTTATCATTTTCAGGTCTGCAGTGAGGCTCGTATTCCATAGGCACCTCCTATCCTCGCTGTGGAATTTTGATACTTGTGACATGTAAAATTCCAGTCCTAAAAGTATATATAAATATTTGTACAGTATAGAGGTTCCATGGTACTATAATCTAAGGAGTGGCATGTATATATATGTGTGTTTGCATTTCTATAGTTTTGCATATAAATTATACTATGAATATATATATATGTTATGCTATGAATGGAAATGATTTGATATACATATATATATATATATTGAGATGATATTAGAGATTTAGAGGTATCATTGATTTGAGTATTGATGATGACATATATTGGAGGTGTTATTTACATGCTTTATAGCTGAGCATAGTCATATTATAGAGGAGATGCTGTCGAAATTTCTGCGGCATTATTAAGCTATTTAAGCTGATTACATGAATTGCATGCCATATAGTACAGTTATTTGGGTTCTTCGTGGTACTGGTAGCTTGGGCAACACCCATACCCTAGGACCGTCACGGCTCCTAGGTTGGGTCGTAACATTGACAGAGCTGCCTCACCGACAGGGTAATGGGTACATATTGTCGGCAATATACACATTGATATGGATGCCCTAGCTGGGTTATTGGTTCCATCCATAGGACCTGATCAGTCATATGCTTATGTGATATGTGATCGATTGTGTGATTACACATAATCTACGTGTTTATGGTCCCCTATCTGTCTTACCATATTGATTCCTTGATTGGATATGACCATTGTTATTCCTATTGTTTATCGATACTAATTCTGTAACTTATATGATTTACACTGTATCATTATTTCTTATCATATATAAACCGTTACTTGAGCTTATATTTCATTGTGATGTATGTAAATTCACTGAGTATCATCTATATTCACCTATTTCATTGTTTACCCATTTCAGGAGAGGAGTAGGCTGCAGAATCCAGTCTTCTGTCTTCCGTGGATTTCTGCTACAGACCAATATGTATATATTTCTAATATATTTTGTATTTATTTTTGGTGTTCATTATCTAACTGCTCTATGGGTTAGCTAGGAGATGAACATTGTATATATATGATATTTGATGGTAAATATTGAGTATATGATGATGCATGATATATGATATATGATTATGACAGACAATTGCAGAATGATTATAAGATGCATGACAGGATAACAGAATAACTAGTAATTAATTAATAAATGAATAATATATATTAGGGTTTATAGATTGTGCATATGGTACTGGGTTCTATGGGTGCCAGTCGCCTTTGGCATTTCCCATGCCCTAGGACCGTCGCGGTCTGAAAAACCGGGTCGTGACATTTCAGAGCCATTCTAAAACTCGGACAGTCGATTTCCCACTATTTCCTTGAAGTTCCACTTATTTACGATTTTGCCATCACTTACTTTTTCAGTGTTCCTAAACATTTTTCACCTCTTTCTTTTTACCATAATTACACATATATTTATGTGATTCTTTATCCCTGGTCTGACTCTGAAATTCTTCAATCGATAGGACTGCTATTTCCCTGGCTGTGTTATCAACACCGACGTTTTCTGGGAAAAAAACTCATATGCATTCTAACTGTGTCTCAAAAATTATCTTTCATTATTTAAGTGTTTCTAGTCCAATAACTAGACATATTACTGCATAATCACGGTAGCATTTTCTAGGGTATTACACATATAAACACATACAAATAGCAAAAACTTAATAATTAACACAAGAATCAAAGGACAAACACAAGAAGAAGCAAGGTGGACACATGGCATCACAAAATTGCCTCCATGGAACTACGAGGGACATGTGGCCCTAGGAAGATATGGCCCTTTAGACCTGACATTAATTTCCTTCCCAATTCCAAATAATTTTTTGCACTTTTAGGTTGGATTTTCAATTCTTTTTCTTCCCAAGCAACCCAAAACTTATCCCAAATGATTTTAGGTGTTTTAAACTCAATATAAATGAATTTGAGAGCTGGAAACAATAACAAAATAGTAGCTTGCAATGAAAATATAAGTTTGATACACAAAGGGTACTAAACATGCTTCCTAGGTTTTTATTAATTTCAATTGATCCAATTTTCAATTAGGAGAGTTAAATACAAATTAAACATAGATTCTTAACATTAATTTAGTTCATATTAAAAGATTTTTCAAAGAAGAAAAAAAAGAAGGATCACATGGATTTTTACCAATATATGTGATTATGCCAAAAAAACTCACATGATTGAGATGTATGACAATAATAAAAAGAAAATAAGTAGTTACTCAAACTTAAACACACCAAGACTTGGAAAATAGCCCTTAGGCTTCGTTTTTCTTTTAGGTGTTCGAATGCCATGAATGTCATTCACTCGAAGAAGATCGCTTGTCATCAAGTCCTCACATTGAATCAAGATTTGATTTAATTAAATATACTTTTTTTTATCAAGAATGTTCTTGACATGTTCTTGAGGGGAGTTTTAGAAGAAAAAGAAATAAAACTCAATTTTGTTCTTTTGACTCTTGGTATCAAGGGATACTATTTTTAACTAATATGAAAGACTGTATAGGAAGCTTAAATGGGTCTTCCCACACAAAATCCAAACCAACTAAAGCGTCAGCCATTTGGTTTTCATCCCTCGATATATGCATGAGGAGCACAAAGGTAAAGTGTTGCAGGATCACTTGCAGATAATCATGGTATGGTCGTAAGTTTTCCTCCTTAATCTCTCATTCCCCTTTATCTTACTCGATAATCATCATGGAATCTCCCAATATTATTACTTCTTTTACTCCTAAAGCTACTAGGGCCTCAAGTCCAAACAAACAAGCCTCATATTCATCCATATTGTTAGTGGCCTTAAACCCTAGTTTCTTTGCCATGTGGATTTTCTCACCATCCAATGTAATCAACATAACTCCTACATTAGCTCCCTTCTTATTACTGCCCTATCAAAATATATTTGCCACCATTGGGCTTATATCATGTTGACATTTTCATCAAGAAATCGACATCCCAAAGTTCATCATCGTCAATAGGCTGTTGAGCAAAGGAATCTGCCATTATTCAACCTTTGACAATATTCTTGGTAGTATACTCAATGTCAAATTTCGTTAACAAGATTAACTACCTTGCTAATTTGATAACAAGACAGGTGCGGAGTGCAAATATTTCATAGGGTCCATCCTTGATACCACCATTACTTTGTAAGATTAAAAGTAATGCCTTAACTTCCTGGTTGCCCATACTACCACCAAATAAGTCTTTTCCACCAAATTATACTTTTCCTCATAATGTAGCAATTTCTTGCTCAAATAGCATATTGCAAATTCTATTCCTTAGACATATATCTAATTTATCCAACATGAGAAAGATGGTACCTCATTGAAGGAAACAATCCATAAGTCAAAAATGGAAAGTTCTATCATGGCACATGTTAACTACACCACGAACCAGATCAAACATAATTATCAGAAAAGATTGGAGGAGTCATAAGCAGTCTCACTTAAAACCTAACCTCCTTAGATAGAATATGAGGTCTAGTTAATTATATAATCTTACAAGGTTCCTAAAGATTTTGTAAAATGTTCATTGCATAATATCAATTCACACTAGCCTTAAAGAAATGGAAGGAGAAATTAATCCTCCAGCCCTAACAAGAGAAATAACCATTGCATCATATCAATTCCAAACATTCATTCATTCATTTAGAATCTTAAGATAAAGAAATAGAAAGAATAAAGTAGAATTACACAACATAAGATATTAAACAAAATTTTTGCACCTTGGACTTTGCATTTTTAGGTCTTAATTCATTTTAAGCTCATTTAACTTTCATACTTAAGCCTCATAGGCCTCATGATATTTATTTTATTTACTTCATCCCTACATGGTTATTTCATACAACTGAATATATGTACAATATACGTTGCAAAATAATACGTTTCCTTCTAATAATATCAAAACTCATGTTTAGCATGTAATTGTGTCACTTTAATCATTTGGTTTACGTACAAGTGATCAAAACATGTCAAGAACAATAATTCATATACTAAATTATTCACAAGTTAAGTCACTTTTAACAACTAAACTAATCATGGCACACTAACTTACAAGACATATTTCACACTTACATGGCAACAAAGTTTGTATTTAATCACCTATGCCTTATGCATTTAAGTTATGCCCAAATTATAAATTCATGGCATTATGTTCATTTTAAGGTCATTCTAACTTATAATTAGTCATACCATATAATTATATACTCATAAACATGCCAATCCGCAAGTCTAAAACCTAAACTAAGCATTATGGCAATAAACATGTAAAATTATGTGTAACTTAAGCACTTTAACATAGGATTCTTCTAAATCAAATGAAATCATCAAATAAATACACAACCTAAGTTTCATGCCATTAATCATGGCATATAAACACATATAAATAGAAAAAAGTTCATAATTAACACAAGAATAAGAAGGACAAACACAAGAAGAAGCAAAAAAGGCACATGGCATCACAAAATTGCCTTCATGGCACTACTAGAATAGTATGGCCATAGGAAGGGCCGTGTGAACCTTCTTAGTCATGCAGAAGACAAAGAAGAGTCGTGTGGCTGTTCCAAAGGGCCACATGGCCCTTCGGACCTGACATTAGTTCCTACCCTATAATACCCCAACAAACATAATAGTAGACAGTAGTCAATGAGTAGATAGTATGGATATATTGGAATATAGTAACAGATATGATATTGACTTAAGTATGAATAGGATAAAACAATTACTGAAATATACAAACAATGGTAGAGTGTAATACTTAGAAATTTTTAAACTCAGTTGAGTCACTTTTGTGACACTATCCTAAAAAATACCAGTATTAATTACACTGCTTGAGGAAATAGCAATCCGGCTAATTTAAGAATTTTTGACCCAGACCTAGGGGGATTAAGTTAGTTAATTTTATATGAAATTATGGTGAAAAGAAAGAATTGAAAAGCCTTTGGAAATACTGAAATTTTAAAGAGTGGCAAAATCGTAATTTATGATAACTTTGGGGACAATTTCGAAAATCCACTATCTGGGATCCATAATTGACTCATAACTATTTTTAATAAATAGAGCGGCTCAAAATGGGCATTTTTATTTCCCACACTAAAGGTAAATTCTTAATAGAATTAACAATATAAATTACAGAAGTCAATCGGGTAAAAGTGCGATTAAGGAAATTATAAGGCTTTATTTGCAAAATTTAAAAATTTAGCTTATAAAAAGCCCATTCTAGACTCTTCCACACCATGTCTTCTTCTTCCCCTCCTCATCCTCCATGGTCGGCCTCCATTCAAGAAAATTTATCTTGATTTTTGTTAAAATTTTCAAGAAAATTCCAAGGAAAACTTGAACCTAAACCTAATTCTAACTATTTTCATCAAAATTTCCCCAGATTAATCAAAGAATTTGGAGTTCATAATCACCATGGTTTTGGCTATTTCCTCTTAAAGAGGTAAGGCTCCTAAAATTTAGTTTTTAATTGAATTTAAGAGTATTATAGTTTAATTAAGTGGATAATTGATTGATTTGAACCATGGAAGATGATGATGAACTAGGGTTTATATGGATTCTGAAATCTATTTGAGGCAATAATTTGTATCTAGTATTTAGAAATTCTTAATGTATGAATTTGAGGTTAGTCAAAACATTAAAGTTATAGATAAATATGTTAACTTAATGTCTGCAAAATAAATTGATGAAATTCGAAGTGAGGAGAGAGTAATTGAACAAAAGTCGTGACTGGCCAGAATTAGGTTTTTTAAAATTTTACTACTGTGTTTTAATTATTTAGAATGATAGAGATAGAATTATAAGAAATTTTAAACATAAAAAATGTATATTTATGTCTTATCTATATCCTTGTAAAAGGGTTTTTCAATTAGATTTATGGTTTATGAGATATTGAGCCATAAGTGTGGACTGCCAGAATTGACTGATAAATAAAATATAGGTTAAAAAGTTCTATTGATATGAGGACCTTAGATTATAAATTAATGAAAGTGGTAAACATGAAAAATGTTTATTTATATGTAATAAATGACTGTAAAATTGTTTTGCAATTGGTTAATCATGGAATTAATTATAGACATGGAAACAGGGTCTATTTGGATAAAGTTTTTAGGATAGTAGTTTAACTTTGAAAATTCACTAATAATTATGCAGTAAACCAAATAATGTTAATTTTGGATATGTTATAATATTATATGTACATTTTCAATAGGAAAAATAATTACATTAACTGGTTAAGTATAGATTGAGATGTAGATAAAATAGTATAGCATGCCAGAATAGGATTTCAAACAGAATGCAGGGCAGCATGGCTAGTTATACGACTAAGTTTAAATTGATACCATAAATTATATAGTAATGGGTTTAATGTAAATTTTGGATATGTTAGAACCTTATATGTTACTTTTAATTAGGAATAAGAAATGAAGAAATTGGATAAGTATAGAAAGAGTCATGCTAATCGGACACAGCCTGCCAGTGAGAATTTCCATATAGGCAGAATTTAGAAATTTGGGGATTTTTTGGAAATTCTTTAATACATGTATAATTAATGTAATTTCATTTTAAATTAGTATCTAAATTGATATTAATTAGATATGTAGAGTTAAGGAAGAATAAATGACATGATGAGTACTATAAGTGTTAAGGCTATGGAACAAGGAGAAAGGATTGGAAATGTATAAGTCATAAACTAAGGTGAGTTAACTATATATTTTTAAGCATATTCTTTGCCATTCCATGATTCATTGAATCCATATAAACTTTATTCCTTAATTACCAAATGATTCTTGCTATAATTATTGATGAGCCAAGCCTAAGTTGAAAATCATTGCTATTAAACTTTTAATGAAGTTGAATTGACTATCGAATTGTTTACCCCAATTTGTGATATGAATTTGATTGAATTCACACCATGATGATCTAATGATAATGCACACCAAATGTTCACCTATATATATCATAATGAATGTGATTGATTATCTACCTTTGTACCAAAAATTGAAACCAATTATATGTTTATCGAAAGACATAGACATGTTTATTAATATGTATTGATTCTTTTGATAATAAGCCATATGTGTATAGCCGTTGAATGTGTAATACCCTAGGAAGTCTCATCTTGTATGCATGAATTGATTCTCAATTTATGGTTTAAAAGCATTGAAATGATGGAAAATAATTTTAGAGAAGTAGTTATAATACAAATGAAATACTTTTCCAGAAATCATCAGTGTCAAAAACACTGCCGGGAAAATAGCAGTCCGACTAATTTAAGAATTTTGACTCAAACCTAGGGGGATTAAATAAATTAATTTTTTGTAAAATTATGGTGAAAAACCAAAAGTGCAATTAAACAAAGTTGTGGGACCCACCCTTTCTAGAAATAGGCCAAGGTGGACTGCCATTATGGTGGAGGAGATGATTTTTTGATAGAAAAATGATTAATTGATTTGTTAATTAATTACATAGGTGCCAAATAAGCCAAATTCTAGAATTTTCTAATTTTTTTTTATCTTCAATTTTTGTTGGCTTTTGAAAAGATGAGAACTATATGTTGGCCACCATTTTTGGAGAGGGGAACCGAAACATAGAGGGGAGAAAAGCCAAAGAAATATATCTTCCAACCTTTCCAAAGAATCAACCAAAAGTAGATAGGAAATGGAAGAAAGAAGAAGATTTATGAAGAAAATAGGATAGAAAAGTAGCGTTCAAGCTTTTGGTGGAGCAAAAGGAGGTGAAATTCAAGTATGTTGATTTGAGATAATTATTATAAACTTATCATTTTTAATTGTATTTAAGAGTTCTATATCATGATTTGGCAAATAATTGAGGTAATTAAGTTAAAAATGTAAAGAATGAGTTAGGGTTTATACAGTTTCTGGAATCTGTTTGATGTTAGTAATTTGTGGCTATTATTCTGAAATTTTAAAGATTGAATTTGAGGTTGGTTAAAACATGAAAGTTGTAGATAAATATGTATCACAGCCTAACTTTAGACTATGACAGTCCTAAGATACGGGTAATGCCTAAGCCACCAGTACCATGAAGAACCCATGCTTAAACAATTACATTTATTACTTAACCTGTGATACATTTTAGGTCATAAATTTTCTTTTAAAACATCATATTACCAAACATGCATGCAGAAAAACTGA
>CANXYC010078019.1:0-10977 GCA_948193065.1 Aleurites moluccanus | reverse complement strand
ATCAAATGCATTTCTATCATCATATATCATTCACATTACACATATTCATCATTATTATGCTAAGTTATGGACTTCCAAACACTTAGCTCAATATTCCATACCAAACATACACAAATTTCCAATTATGCTTTCAAATCACTTATACCATTCAACATTCCCACATTTAACCTTATACATTCCAATCATTTAAGCCATTATACTATATTCAAATCTTACGTCCTCATTTACATTTGCCTAACACCTTAAAGTAGTAAAGTCAACATGTTATCACTTTAATGGAAATCATTCCATTCTTCCATTTTTCAATTCCATTCAAATATACAACAATTATAAACACCAAATGCATAACATTCATTCATTTAAACCTATCAAACATCAAAGCACTAAGGCATTATTCTCACTTCATCATTTCGGCCAAACCAAGTTTTGCTCCAAATCAATTCATTTCAAACATTTAGCCTTTAATTCATGTTAAACACATCAAATATACATCATTCATACCTTTAAAACCATTAAACACCAAAAATCAAACATCATTCTCCATCATCAATATTTCAGCCAAGATGAAACTATAACCAAATGAGTTTGTTTCCATTATTCAACCACAAATTCATATCGTACACATCATTTAAACATCATTTAAACCAAAAGAATCATTAAAACATCAAATTGATTCGAAGTTCTTCCTATTAGGGTTTCAATCCATCCTTTTGCATTTCAACCATTCAAAATGTGTTTTAATCACTAATGACATTATAAACATTATTGAATCAAAAGAATTCCAAATCCAACAACTTACCAAAAATTCTTCAAAAACTTCAATGGATTAATTCTTAGCCTTTACAAGTTTTTCTTTGAAATCTAAGGTTATATTTGAGTCCACAAGCTTGGTGGATTCTAATGGTGGCCGAAACCTAGGTGGAGAAAGGAAAGAGAAAATGGTTGGTAACTTGAATGAACAAGATGACAATGGTGAAGTGGTGGGAAAAATCCACCTAAATATCAAAGGTTTGATCTTATACACCATTTTTATGATTATCAAATTGAAACCTTGCCATCCAACCATCCATCATTCTTACTTTTATACTATTGGTTAATCAAAGTCAACAAAGATGGCTTACATGTACATTTGATACACCAAATCCAAAACCAAAGCTAGTAATCCTATACTTTGAGCTTATGATATGAATTGTGAAACCAATTCATCTAACCATCCATTTCTTCATCTTTTAATCCAATGGTTAGATTTATGCCAAAGGATATATAAATGGTTGAATTGGTGCATTTATATTGTATCATGCAATTTGTTTTGTTTGTGCTTAAGCAATATGATTTTTATATCATCTTAATGAAAACACCTTTTTATGGCTGTATCATTTCTTAAAAGAAAAGACTTTATAGATACAAGCACATATGTTTGTCAATTTATATTATTTTTATGTGCTTTGCATTTCATATTTATGAGTAAATGTGTACATTGAGCCTATGTAGTATTTTTTTTACCCTTTTATGTTTTCTGTATTTAAATCTTGACATATTTTATTCTAGAAAGAGGGAGCATATATTAAGGAGTTCTTCAAATATATATTCACTTTTTATAATATTAGTATTTTACACTTATCTTTAGATTGTATTACTTTATGGATGATTTTTTCATTCTAGGACTATAAATATTTTTTAATTTTTTAATTTTTTCTATGGATGTTAAAGGAGGAAAAAGATTGTATGTTGTGATTATTGAGTTTGAGATGTTAGTGATAATGATTATTTGATTAATCTTTTCCTTATAATGATTTCATATTTTTTTTATATGATATCAAAATGGGAGATGATCTATGTTTAATTAAAATTTGGTATCATTGATGATGTGGATAAAATATGTTTGATATACATATATTTTGAAGTTTATACTAAAGCAGGAGATAATTTATAATCTTTATTGGTGAATATATATGTGTTTAGCTTGAAAATTCAATATTTGAAAATTTCTTTTGGGAAATTAAATTTTGAGGTAAGTACCAATATAGAGACTTGCTTGAAAATCTTAAAGTATATTTTGTGTTCCTTGATATTATTATTGTTTGGATTTATCAATGGGGAGCAAACTTATTAATATTATTAAGTTTATGTAATTATCAACCTTAGGCAATCTTTTTCTTTCTAGGAAGCAAAATGGACTCTTATGCTCTCAACTATATCTTGTGAACACTCATTTTTTAGACCCTCGAACTCATGCTAACCTGAATGGCACTCCTCGGAACCAAACTCACGCTCGGACGGACTCGGAACGGCCTCAAAACAGAGTCGGAGTAGAGCTACCACCCTCTAGGTATAGCATTGCCGCCAGAGGCGCCGCCACCCCCTCTGGGCGGCGTCTGCCGTGCCCAAGGGTGGCAGTATGGCTCCTTGCCACTGTTGTCACCCTCCTTCACACTCTGTGCTGCCAAGGCACCCCGGCTACTCCACCACCCCCTTCCGGTGGCAACAGCGACGTTCTGAACACTTTTCTTCCGAATCCCACATTGAAAAATGATGGGATTTGGCCCCCCAAGCTCCTATTATAAATAGAGAGCCTCCCCCACCTTCCAAAGCAGAGAAAAACACATAAGAAGTGATAAAAGACAAGAAGAAGAAGATAAGAAATCATTTTCATTATTAGATTTTTTCTTTTTCCTCTCTAAGTCATATTTTCTTCTTTAGCTCTCTTTAAATTAAAAGAGTTGCTATTAGGGGTGTATTGAGCCTCTCAGTTAAATATTTTTTGAAGCAAGGTCCCTCTGTCAGTTTTCCATCTCAAGCACTAAGAAGGCATCTTGACTCATTTCCTCGGGCTTCATCCAATCCAAGGTGAAACTCCGGTCTGGAAGAGCACTCCGTCCCTCCAGCATCCCTAAAAGCTAGGGCAAAGGTATTGTTTCCTAACTCATCTTCTTTATTTTGGTAAAGCATTAAAATAAAGAATCAAAACATGATAAATTAGGCATAAAATCAACCCTCCTTTGCGAGAAGGAAGAACTGCGTGGGTTTTGATTCCCATTCGACGGGATACGCAGGCAAGCTGTATAAAAGCTTCAAATCCAAAAAAGACAAAAACCATCTCTTTTCCTTTGATTATTTGCTTAACTTTATTTGTTGAATATAGTATTTGGGGAAATGTGTGATCAACATAGAGCCCATAAGGGCTAGAGTTGATATCCCCTATTTTTGAGGTTTTGAGATGTAATAATTTACTTTTATCGCTTTCTTTTTGCTTTACTTGATTACATTTCAATTGTTCATCCACCTATTAACTTGCTCATGCATCTTACATGTCATTCCTTAATTGCTCATGAAAATCATTTTAAATCAAGGTTAAAATTAGAAGCAAAGTTCAACCGAAAACCTAGTCCCCGAATCCTCTTTGGTTTCAAAGACTAGTGCACTTTTTCCTTTAGGATAAAATTGGAGTCAAAATGGGTTTTTACCTTAAATTTTCCCAATAAAAATAACTTAAGGTGGTGACTTCAAAGTTCAAAATCATTTTCAAACAAAAGTCACTAAGCTCGTCTCCTCCATGAGAAATTGCTCCAAATGAGCATTCTAATGCCCTAATGCCTCTTTTTCTTTCGAAAAGAGTGGGCTCGGACGGCGGTGCTCGGGCGAGCCCTCATAGCTGGCGACTCCACTAGGGATCAACTTTTTTAAAAGTTAAAGAGGACTACCAATTGGTTGAAAATATTTGCAAAAATAACTTTTTCTTTGGCTTTTAGTTTAACTTTGATTTTCAGGCATCACTACATCACAAGTTACGAAATTCAAACTTTGGATAGTGAGTAGCATTGATCCGACAACTCTCTTTGAGTATGTTGGAAGATAGCGAAAACATCCACCCCACGGTGAATCTTCAAATCCTTTTTGAGGTGTAACGAGCAGTTGTACTGTTGGACCCACGCGAAACTCATTGTTTCACATGTGGTTAGGTATATCACTGCTCTAGTGTGACGGGTACCCTTATACCAAACCACCTAGCCTTCATGTAGTAAACATTAGACCTTGGACCTTAGGGCCCATGAACCATAATAGTGCTAAATTGTCATTATGAAACCTATTTTCTTCATGCATATATGCATCCATGCATGACCATGCACTTACGCATTTGTGGACTAAGAACCAATGAGTCAATGGTCAAAACCAAAAACCTAATAGACCACCCTCAAAACCTAAAGCCCAAAACTTTGAACCCAACCCTATTTTCCCATCCTTGTTTAGCTTTCATTTGGACCACCATGACCTGATTCTGAATGTTTCTTTTGAAAGGTACAAATGGAGAGCATAGCACCCGATATGGAGGCCATAGAAATAATGTTAGCTAGCCTACTCAAAAAGCAAGAGGATAACTTCCAGGTTGCCTTAAGCCATGCCCTTGATACGCAACTCCAATCCATCCTTAGTGAGGTGAAAACCATGATGGGCCAAGGAACAAGTGCCCCTCAACCTGATGCCCCTAATATCCATTACACCAAACCCTGTTATTGGTCTGATGAATAATGGGAAAGCTCCGAAAACTACTATTCCACCCCAGCCTATCAATGTGACCGGTCGCACAATGCCATCCTCCTCCCCGAATCTTTTTCATGGAGGAGAGAATTCCAACTCAGCAGAAACCAAGAAATTGATGGACAAATTTGAAGTCATGGAAAGGCTTCTGAAAAATATTAAAAATCATGAGGATCTAATTGATGTGGATTCACTTACTTTGTTCCCAAATGCTAAGGTTCCTCCAAAGTTTAAAATGCCTAGCATGGACAAGTTTGATGGCACTACCTACCCCAAGACTCATTTGAAAATGTATGTGGGGGCTATGAACCCATTGGGGGTGGATAATGAGCTCCTTGCTCAATTATTCCAACAGTCACTCACTAGTGCGGTGATGAGATGGTTTGTTGACTTGGACTCCAATTTTAAGAAAACATGGGATGATATTTGCAATGCTTTTGTCAAGTAATATCATTATAACATTGAGGTGGATATAACTAGGAGAGAGTTGGAGACCACCAAGCAACAACAAAGGGAGTCCTTCTCCACTTTCCTCACCAGATTGAGGGCTAAAGTAGCCCAAATGATGAACAGGCCTATCGAGCAGGAGCAGATTGATATAATCATAAAGAATCTCCTTCCAAGTTACCAGTCTCATCTCCAAACCTAATACCTGCCAGAGTTTAAAGCCTTTATTGCCACAGCATCAAAGATAGAGGATTTGATCCAAAGCGGGCAAATCAAGGAAGAATCCTCTAGTTCAAGGTATAGGAAGAACACTCACTATACCCACAACACTTTCGCCAATCAGAAAGGCAGGGAAGTGGCTGCCATATCCAACCATCCTCCTATGAGACTCGAAAGGAGGGCTTTTACTGATCTAGGTATGCCATTAGTCATGGTATTCAAGAAGGCATTAGAGGCAAATTTGGTAAAGCCTTTAGAGCCTAGGGCACCCATAAATCCTTTGACCAAAAGTTGGAATATGAGTGAGTATTGCGAATATCATCAAGCTGCACGGCATAAAACAGAAAAGTGCAAGAACCTAAGACATAAGATCCAGGACTTGGTGGATAGTGGCGATATCATTCCACCAAAAGCAAGACCCAATATCAACACCAACCCTCTTCCAAATCATCAAGTTAATTTCCTCCACTCTTGTGACACATAAATGGATCTAGTCTCTTTGATTAGATTAAATAATGATTTTTGTTGTGTATTAAATCTTAATGATTTTGTGGAAGAAATAGACGCGATAACAAGGAGCGGTAGATTCTATCAACCAACTTCATTAGTACAGCAGCCCGTCCAGCACGTTCCCCCTCCCATGGAAAAAATAAATAATGAGCCTGAAGAGGATGCTATCCTTAAGCAATTAAAGAAAACCCAAGCCAATATTTCCATTTGGAGTATCATCCAGTTATCCCTCCCACATCGCCGAGCTCTTTACAAGGCGTTGAATCAATGTCAAGCTCCAGTTGATATTTCTCCCGAAACCTTGGTAGCCTCCTTTACTAGCTCAACCAAGGTTGCTTCCATCTCTTTCACTGATCATGATTTACCAAAAGAAGGATAAAATCACAATCAGGCTCTATATATAACTGTGATGACTCAAGGGAAGGCGGTCCCCATGGTTTTGGTAGATAATGGGTCAGCTCTGAATGTGTGCCCATTGAAAGTGGCAAGTTGCTTGGGCCTTGGGGCTGCAGATTTCACTCCCTCCGATCAGATTGTGAAGGCATATGATAATACAAAGAGTGAGGTCTTGGGTGTGGCTACTCTTGATGTAATAATCGGGCCCATAACTGCTCTTATCCCCTTCCAAGTGATTGATGTGCCTGCCTGCTTTAACCTCCTCCTTGGAAGACCTTGGATACATAAGGCAAATGTTGTTCCATCTTCCTTACATCAAAAGCTCAAAATGCCTCATGGAACTGCTGTAGACACTATCAAAGGTGACACTCATGGAAAAAGTAAGGTTCCTAGCTCTGCTCCCATTCTAGGAATTTAGTCTTAACCAAACAATGTTTGACACCATACAGTTCATTGAACAGGAAGGAGGTAAAGAGTTAGTCTCGTTTGATTTTGATCCTTTTGGAAACATAGCAGTGGCTAACATCTTTAAAAAAATGAACTATTTTCCTGGTTTAGGTCTTGAGAGGAATCAGCAGGGGATAACTTCCTTCAGGGAATATCCAATAGCCAACCCACCTTTTAGACTTGGTTACAAGCCTACTGAAGAAGATTTAGAAGAGGTGGAGATGAGAGCTAAAAGGAGAATTAAAGCTAAAATGAGAGGTGAGATTTTTGATTGGCAGATGTGCCCTTACTTCAAAACATTGAATGGGTATTTTATAAAAGAAGGAGAAGATTTTCCTTTCTGTGGCTTTGCTGAACCATGGTATTGCCCTATGGCTAAAGACTAATCCCAGGTTTTGAACTCTTCTTTGATGTCAGGCTTAGTTTGGAGGATTGCGAGCCCATCTACTTTCTAGAGCAAGATTGGGAAGAAAACATGGAGGCTGCTCTCTTTGAGCAAGTCCTCATGATTGGAAGTGAAGTAGCAACAGACCCTACCGAGCTCATCCATCCTACCTTGATTGCATTAGACAATTGGCACATTGAGAAGTTTCCCAACCTTGATGGAACATTTTCCTTTCCAATCAAGTCCGAGTCAGAATCCGAGTCCGAAGCAGAGTCAGAGTCGGAGTCTGTTGAGTTTGTTTTTTCATTTTCTTCTGTAGAGTCAGATAAGGATCTTCCCGGTCCTTTTTTCAATGTAGTCTGCAAGGACAAAACTTCTATTAGCAATAAAACTTTCCAGTTTTCCTCTTATCTTTCTAAGTCTTTCTTTCCTTCCGATGAATCCAATTTAAGTAAGGCAAATGAAATAAGTGAAATAAAAGAACAGAATAAGGAATCAATTAATCTTAGCACAAATGATAAACAAAAAATCACATTCATTGCATCATCATTTTATGATAAAGCTTCTTTATTCAAAATAGTTCAAGAATTCTTAGATTGTTTTGCTTGGGAACCTGAAGACATCACAGGTATCGATCCAAGCATAGCAGTCTATAAGATTCCAACCTATGAGAATGTGAAGCCCGTGAAGCAGAAACTACAGAGGATGAAGATAGAATGGTCTCTCAAGATTAAAGAAAAAGTTGCTAAGTTGCTAAGGAATGGATTTATGGAACCTATCTCTTATCCTTCATGGCTGGCCAACATAGTGTCTGTGCCCAAAAAGGATGGAAAGGTAAGGATGTGCGTCAATTACAGGGACTTGAACAGAGACTATCTAAGAGATGACTTTCGTTTACCTCACATAGACTTACTGTTGGACCGTATGGCCGAATCTGAAGTAGTCTCCTTGACTGGTCTATATGTGGATTATAACCAGATACAAGTTTATCCACCTGATAAGGAAAAAATGGCTTTTGTCACAAAATGGGGTACCTACTGCTATAAGGTCATGCCTTTTGGATTGAAAAATGTTGGGGCAACATATCAGAGAATGGACACAACCATCTTCCATGACATGATTCACAAGGATATGGAAGTATATGTTGATAACATGGTGATAAAATCCAAAACAGTGGAAGGGCACATAGATGCATTAAGGTATTTCTTTCTTAGGTTGAGACAGTATAACCTAAAATTGAATCCGACCAAATGTGTTTTTTATGCATCTTCGGATTTATTCTTGGGCCATATGGTGAGCAAGAAGGGAATAGAAGTAGACCTAGCCAAATCAAGAGCCATTTTGGAGATGCCGGCTCCTAAGACTGAAAAAGAAATCAGGGGATTCTTAGGACATTTGCAATACATTAGTAGGTTCATCTCTCAGTTGGTCGATGTTTGTGGACCCATCTTTAAATTATTGGAAAAGGGGGTTTCCAAATAGTGGAATGATGAATGTCAGCAGGCCTTTCAAAGGATTTAGCAATACCTGCTAAATCCTCCTGTATTGCAACCTCCAAGACTCGATAAACCTTTGTTGTTATACCTCTCTGTGACCAAAGAGTCCATGGGGGCAATGTTAGCTCAAAATGCTGTAGATTCGCATAAAGAAAATTCCATCTATTACTTGAGTAAGCGCATGCTTGCTCATGAACTAAAGTACAATCAAATCGAGCAGTTATGCCTTGCCTTGGTTTGGGTATGCCATAAGCTGCAGCATTATTTGGCCTCATACACCACACATGTTCTTGCTAACAAGAGCCCTTGAAATTCCTTATGGAGAGGCCAGTTCTTGACAGCAAAATGGCTCGATGGTTGGCAATTCTAGCAACTTTTGATCTTAAGTATGTTCCAAGAAAAGCTATCAAAGGAAGTGTGATAGCTGACCAACTCGCAGCTGCCCCAATAGATGGTCAACCATTTGAGCCTGAATTCCCCGATGAAGACATCATGGAATTAAAATCCAGAGTCTGGAAGTTTTACTTTGACGGAGTAGCTAACAGCAAGGGTTATGGCGCAGGAATAGTACTTGCCACACCAAATGGGTATCATTTACCCATGGCCATTAAATTGTCCTTTGAAGTAACAAACAATGAGGCAGAATATGAAGCCTGCATATGTGGTTTAAAGGTTGCCACAAACATGAGGGTTGATTGCCTAGAGGTCTATGGAGACTCTAATTTGATTGTGTCGCAAGCTTTGGGTAAGTGGAAGATAAAAGAAGAGCGTTTAGTTCCTTACTATTAACGCATGACTGATCTAGCAGAAAACTTTCATGAATTATCTTTTCACTATCTACCTCGAGCCAAAAATCAGTTTGTCGATGCTTTGACAACGTTGGCCTCTATGATAGACATGATAGGTAATGATATTATACGTCCTGTGGTCATTGAGGTACGAAGACAACCGGGTTATGTTACAACATGCATGCAGATTCAAGTAACCGATGGCAAGCTATGGTACTGGGACATATTCAATTTCTTAAAAAGTGACTGGTATCTAGAAGGGGCATCCAAATTAGACAGGAGGACCCTAAGACAATTGGCTAGTAACTTCATACCCAATGGAGATGTGTTATATAGAAGAGCCTGGGATAACATCCACCTTAGATGCGTAACGGAGGAGGAAGCTCAGAAGGTTATGGAATGGGTACATGGTGGTGAAAAAGGTCCGCATATGAATGGTTTTGCGCTGGCCAGGAAAATCACAAACTTGGGATACTTTTGGCTTTCAATGGATGATGACTGTGCTAAGTATGTTCAGAAATGTCACAAATGTCAGATATTTACGAAGCTTCAAAATCGACCTCTCGTTCCGTTGCATCCGACTACAACACCTTAGCCTTTTGCTACATGGGGCATTGATGTCATAGGACGCATCAGCCCTAAGTCCTCAAACGGTCATGAGTAAATTCTTGTGGCAATAGATTACTTCACAAAGTGAGTAGAAGCAGCCTCTTACCAAGTGTTGAATTCTAAAAAGGTAGCCCATTTTATCCGAACTAACATCATTTGTCGGTTTGGTTTGCCTTTTGAGATCATCACCGATAATGGGTCTCATTTTTAAAAGGAAGTAATAAATCTACTTGAAAAGGAAAAGATTCAACATCATCGGTCTTCTCCTTATTATCCTCAGACCAACGGGGCAGTTGAAGCAGCAAATAAGACAATCAAGACCATTCTGCAGAAGATGATCACCAATCATAGGAATTGGCATGAACGCCTTCCATTTGCATTATGGGGGTAACAGACCTACATTCGGACACCAACGGGGGAAACTCCATATTCTTTAGTGTATAGGATGGAAGCGGTTCTTCCAATTAAAGTACAAATCTGCTCTGCAAGGGTCATACGGGAGAATCAACTTACTAAGGCAGAGTGGATCAAGGGGTATCATGACCAGCTGAATGCTATTGATGAAAAAAGGGTGGATGAGCTTTACTGAATTCAAGGGTATCAGCAAAGGCTAGCCAGACATTTTAACAAAAGGGTAACTGACAGAGGATTGGAGGAAGGTAACTTGGTGCTTAAGGAAATCAGAGCTCCTGTGCATGATCCAAGAGGGAAGTTTAGTGTAATATCCTAGGTGAAACCCTAGTAGGAAACCCTAACCCTAGCACCTAAACCCTAGTTGGAGTCAGGAGTGTTTATCTAGGTTGGTTATTATATGTGTTATATGACTTATTTGATGCATTTATGTGTTATTGATTGCATTATATATTATATGATTTACTTGATGCATTTATATGTGATTGATAGTTATATGTGTTATAGGATTTAATTAAATGTGTTTACATGAGTAATTGATTGATTTTATGTTATATGATTTAAATTGGTATGTTGCATGTGTAAATTATTGTAAATTAATTATTTGGGGAAAATAAATTGAGGGTAAATAAAATAAATAAGTAAAATAAAATAGTTTAATTGGGTTAAAAATATAATAGGACTTGGTTGCATGAGAAAATAAATAGGAGGGAGTTAGTTGGAAGTTTGTAGG
>CANXYC010078014.1:0-81237 GCA_948193065.1 Aleurites moluccanus | reverse complement strand
AAAAAAAATTTTTTTTTTATTTTTTATTATTTTTATTTTCTATAAAACCCCCCCCCCCCCCCCCCCCCCCTCTCGTGCCAGAAGATCTTGAAGACGTAACTTAATACGATTTGGAATGAACAAACGATGATCCAAGGACTTCGTAAAAATATCAGCAAGCTGATCATCAGATTTAATAAACTGAACCTGCAATTTCTTACTAGCTATAAGCTCACGAACAAAATGATAATGCAGTTCAATATGCTTAGTACGAGCATAAAAAATAGGATTATAAGATAAATAAACAGCTCCCAGATTATCACACCATAGAATAGGCGAACAAGATGGAGAAAAACCAAGCTCCGATAATAAAGACACAATCCAAACTGTTTCAGAAGAAACATTAGCAAGCGCCCAGTACTCACTCTCAGTAGAAGAGTGAGCAATAGTATGTTGCTTCTTTACCATCCAAGAAATAAGATTATGACCCATAAAAATAGCATAACCAGTAGTAGACTGCCTATCATCCGGGCAACCAGCCCAATCACTATCTGCAAAACATTATAAATAGAGAGATGAATTAGTCCCATGGGCAAAGTGCCTTTGAGATAGCGTAATAATCGCTTGAGAGTCGTCCAATGATCCTCATTAGGTTGATGCATAAACTGACAAAGCTTGTTGACAGAGAAACAAATGTCCGAACATGTAAGAGTAATGTATTGTAAAACACCCACAATATGACGATAACGCTCAGGATGAGAAAATATAGAAGCCGAATCTTTGGATAATGGTGGCGCAGAAGCCATAGGAGTAGCACGAGCTTTAGCATCATTCATTCCTTCCCTATACAAAAGATCAAAAATATATTTATGTTGTGTAAGATGCATACCTAAAGTAGTCCGAGTTATCTCTATGCCAAGACAATAATGAAGATCACCCAAATTTTTGACAGAAAATGTGGCATCAGCTTGAAAAAACATGATATCTGCGAGGCACAAGAACCTGTAACCAAAATGTCATCCACATAGACAAGTACAAATAGGTGATGATTATTCTTCTTTATCATAAATAGAGAACTATCTGCTTTAAAAGCCTGAAATCCAAGACCAAAAAGAAAAGTTGCAAGTTTATGAAACCAAGCAGGTGGTACTTACTTAAGCCCATACAAAGATTTATTAAGTTGGCAAACATAATCCAGTTTCAGAGAATCGACATAACCAAGCGGTTGTTCCATATATATAGTTTCATCAAGAGTAACATGTAAAAAGGCATTAGAAACATCAAGTTGCTTAGTAGACCATTTAAAAATTGTTACTAAGGACAATACCATGCGAATGGTGGTAGCTTTAACAACTAGACTAAAAGTCTCATTATAGGCAATACCATTTTTCTGTGTGTACCCATTGGCCACTAACCAAGCCTTGTACCTCTCAATTGTACCATCATGTTTCCTTTTAATTCGAAAAATCCATTTATTCCCAACAACATTCACACCACTCAGTCTAAGTACCAATTGCCATGTATTATTATGTTATAAAGCATTAATCTCATATAACATAGATTTTTGCTATTGAACATATGCTTTGGCTTTAGTATATGAAGTAGGTTCTATGTCCAAGTAATTAGTGGATGATTTGCTTTCAGTTATCAAGGCTTTTCTATAAGGTATTACGGTGGTACGAAGAGGCATGGAATGGATGCGGGCTACTGTTTGTGGATGGGTGGCATCGGGTTGGGGCTGCTGAAGTTGCATCGATGGCGGGTTGGCTTGAGGTGCGATTTGAGAATGTTGAATAAGTGAATAGAAATTTGATAAATGTCTTATTTTATGTTGAGATGAAGGTGGTGTTGATTCTAAACTTAATAATGGTGAATTGTGAGGTATATAGGAGGACTGTGGTGTTGGTAATGGAGAAGAAAACAAAGAACTTGGTTGGGTATAAGAAAATAAAGAATTAGTAAATGAAGACATAGTGGGGCTGTTTATGGCGCCAATGAGGTTGAGTTTGGATGTGAAATTATCAACCATGGATTAGAAGAAGAACCTGCACATGTACTTGTAGACTGATGCAAATTTTTAAAAGAAAAGACTGACTCATCAAAACCAACATACCGAGCAATATAAAGTCGTCCAGTTAATGAATTAAAATACTTATATCCTGCGTGATTAGGTGAGAGACCCAAATAAATACAAAGTTGTGAACGATAGGAAAATTTATGAGAGTTGTAAGGTCTAAAAAGAGGAAAGATTACGCTACCAAAAATTTTAAATTTTTTATATTTGGGATATTGCCGAAACAAGTTAAAAAATGGACTTTGTATAGCAGTAGAGACACTATATGACATACAATTAATAGAATTCACGACAACATTAAAGGAAAAATTCTAAAAATTTAAAGGAATGTGAGCATGGGCTAAAAGTATGAGACCAGTGTCAACAATATAATGAATTTTTCTTTCAGATAAGCCATTTTGCTCATGTATATAGGGACATGCAATACGATAAAGAATACCAACTTGTTTAAAATATTTATTTAAACTTTGATATTCACCACCCCAATCAGAATGAAAAGCACGAATTGAAGTTTGAAATTGACGCAGAACATAAGATTCAAACTGTTTAAAAATAGCTAAAACCTCACTTTTATTTTTCATAAAATAAATCCATGTAAACCGTCTGAAATCGTCAACAAAAATAACAAAATAACGATGACCATGGTGAGATAACATAGGGGTAGGTCCCCAAACATCAGAATGTATGATTTCAAAAGGCTGAGAACTTGAATGTGTAACAGTCGAAAATGGTAATTTATGTAATTTTCCTAAAGAGCATGAATGACAAATAGAACTGAGACTAAAAGATCCTAAATTAAAATTTTTCACAACTTGTTTGACTTTTCTAATATTAGGATGACCAAGTTTAACATGTCAATCTTCATATGGTGGAGATGAATTCGTAGAATGCACCTCCTTCCTTTGAGCACGTGGTTGACACATCACATATAAGCCCTTCCTACTTGGGCCACGAAGGAGTAGTTTCTTGGTTTCCTGGTTATTGATAGAAAAATGAGTTAGCCAAAATTCAAAGAAAACATTAATGTCTTTAGCAAATTGATTAACTGGAAGTAAATTTTTAATTATACGAGGAACATATAACACATTATTCATATTTAAGGAACCATATGAACAAGGAAAATAAACTTTGCCAAGATGAGAAATTTGCAAACCTTGACCATTCCCGACATACAATTGATCACCCCCTTTGTATTCAGAAACACTGCTCAATATGGAGATATCAGGTGTAACATGTGAATTTGCACCCTATCAAGATACCAAAGATGATGATCACGACCATGATTATTGTAATGAGAGTGAGCAGTACCACCTGAAAAGGTAAAATTAGCTTGGGGTTGAAACTGTCGACGAGAGTTATTAGAGTATCGGCGACGACAACGATTAGCAGTGTGATTGCGCATGCCACAAATTTGACAAGGGCCCTGAAAACCACGTCTGAAATTCGGATTGAATGAGGAAGCTTGGCGTGATGCTTGAAGAAGCTTCTGCTATGACATCGACAGTAGTTGTTGTTGTACTACCAACCCACCTTGGATGATGACTGTGACGTGGAGAAGGTAGATGGGCCAGATCTGTTCAGGTAATTAGTAACATGAGTATTCATACTAATTAGAAGAATTTCATGAGCCACAAGTTGCCCATAAAGTTCATGAAATGGGACTGGAGTTGGGCGAAGATTAAGAGCAATAATAATGCTATGATAATCACTCCCAATATTTCGATAAATAATAGCATTAAATTCAGCAGGGGAAACTGTCCTTCCTGCAACTTGTAATTTATCTGCAAGAGATTTGGCTTTGTTGAGATAAGAGCTAACAGATAGATCATTTTTCTTGAGTTCTTGTAACTCAATATTGAGCTAAACTTGACGATTCCGATTAACGACTCTAAAAACATGAGTAAGAGCCTGCCATACCTGTAAAAATGTAATAAGGCCAACCACATATGGATAAATTTCATTAGTAAGAGATAAGAGTAACCAGGAATGAAACATCTGGTCACGTAAAAATCATGTTTCATAGGTAGGATTTGGAATTTCATGAGGATTTTCACCAGTATTCAGAATAGTTAAAGGAGGAGGAGAAGTAGTTTTATCAATAAAAGAGGTAACTTTTTTTATAATTAAGAAAGGGAATAAATTGAGTTTTTCAAACTAGATAATTTTTTCTGGTTAATTTTATGGAGAAATTTTGATGAGTGTGGGTAGAGGGAATAGGAGAAATTGGATTAGAAGATGAATGTGTAATAGAAACCATTAAAAAAGAATTATGGAAGAATGTGAAAAACAAAAGAAACAAGAGTTATTGGAGGTACAGAGAAAGAAGAAAAAAAAATTATAGATTTTGTAGGAGTATAAGTTCTGATACCATGTTAAGATTATTGTGAAAAGTTTATATTTTATTTTTAAATTAATCAAAGGAGTACAGTCCTATTTATATATATCTAATAAAGATAAAAAAAAATAAATATATAATAAATAAAAATTTCTAATTAATATATAATTTTTAATATAAGTAAAATTTTTATTTTATAATATAGGAAATATATAAATTTTTTAATATAAGTGAAATTTTTATTTTATAATATAGAAGTATCACTAACACAATAATCTAACTTTTGATAGAACAAGCGTCAATCGGTGCTGCTGATGGCAATGCAACGGCGAGCTCGAAAAGAAAGGCGCCGACAGAGCTTCAATTAGGACTAGTTTGACGCTTAATGAAATGGATTGACTTTCAGCGACACTGAATTTGTTACAGGTGTAATTTAAGGCAAATGAAAAAGAGTAAATAGGAGGTTATAAAGGTATTATGGGCTTTCAAATATTATTTTTTTTTTGACATTTTTAATGTAATTAAAAAAAAAAAGGATGGAATGATTAATAAGTCTGACATAAGAAAAGCACAAAAACTTTTTAATTAATTTGATCGAAAATGATAATTATTTTATTAATTAGATCAAATTTCCAAATCAAAATAATAATTAATCTTAAATTATAAGAATAATTATTGTTGTAAGATAATATGGCATATTATACTAAATTTCAAATAAATTTTAACATTAGATTTTAAAAATAATATTAACATAATAAAAAAAAATTAATGGTTAAATTGTTTGTAAGTGTATGTTTTTACTCTAAATTAGTTAGTCGTAATTTTGTGTTTCGCACAATTTGATATTAAAATAAAAGTAAAGAAATATAAATAGTATTATAAAAATATATAAATATAAAATTATTATATATTTTCTATAATAATTATTGTTATTTTAATTGAATTATGAACTAATCTCCATTAATATTTTATATTAATATAAAATTTTAAACGGAGATAATATTAACAGTCTTCTTTTTTATTTATGACACTCACCTTATTGTTTATTGTTGGATATGGTTATAATATCAATATTGTATTATTTAGAAAATCTCATTTATAAAGAATAATATATAATTAAATTTTATTTTTTCATTTATTATTTTTAACTTATACATGCACTTATATATAACAAAAATATATTTAATAAAACTTATATAAAATTAATATATATATATATATATATATATATATCGGTTTGATTTTATTGATTTGAAAAGTATTTATCAAATCAAATAAATTTTTTTAGTTTGATAATTTCTTAAATCAAATTAAATCATTATTATAATCAAATAATCAATATAATTTTAGTTTGGTTTAATTTTATTTTTTTTTTATTTGTTGATTTCAAACTAAATTTTTTTTATATAAATTATTATTATTTTTTTATAAATTTGAAAAAAAATAATGACAAAATATCGATGATAAAAAATTCTAAAAATAATTTAATAAATAACATAAAATTTATTTATTTTATTAATTAACATATCAATAACTTTTCTTTTCTCAATAATTAGACTCTTTTTTCAATAATTTAATTTTTTTATAGTTAATTTTTATAAATGATTTTTAAAATTTTTTTAAATTAATGTGAGGTTAAAAATAAATATGTGGGTGTATATAAAATAAAATTAAAAATATTTAATTATAATAATAATAAAAAGTTATATATATATAATTTGATTTGGTTTGATTTTAAACTGAAAAAAAAAGTTAAAATCATAAATAAAACTAAATTTTTAATTTATTTTATTTTTAAGTTAAATTAAACTAAAAAAAATATAAAAATTATCGAATTTAATTTAATTTAATTCAATTTAATCAGTGTAATTAATTTGATTCGATTTAATCAATTTATTATATATATATATATATATATATATATATATATATATAGACCCCTTCATTATAAAGGTTAAAATTCTAATTTTAAATTCCTATTTTCTCTCAGTCTCACCCATCGCCTTCAGATCTGAACCAAAGAACCATTTACAGGTCGGTGCGTCTCTCTCTCTCTTTCCCTCCTTCCACTCTCTGCTTGTTTCGCTAGAAAATTTGGGAAAATAAAGGAAAATTAAGATTGTTGATTTTCAAGTTTTAACATTGCTTCTATTTTCTAGGCTACCAAACAGACCTGTATAGAATAACAATTTCTTTGATGAGTTTCTGTTGGCTGTATTGGCTGCATGTGGGGTTTCTCTTTCTTTTCATCCACATTTCGCTTGGATCAATGAGATTTTGTTATTTAGGCTCTCTGTTTAAGGCATTGCATGTTAATTAGGGTACGAATGAGGGTAAATGTACATACTTTAGCTTTAGATTGTTCGAAAATGACATCTGTTCGGTTATTGTGGGAGTTGATGTTATTTTATTATAAGTGTGCGGTTCAGTTAAGGATGTTTAACTAGGTATGAGTTGTGAAAAATCTTTCTCTAATTAAAATATTTATATGGTGATGCTTTTGTTAGTGGATGGTATCGGTTTCAATTCTAACCTTCTGCACTATGAGATAATTAAGTAGTCTAATGGTTCCTGTGATCGTGATTGATAATAAAGGCAAAAAAATTATGGCAATTTTGAATGTTAGATTGATAATTTATATATCAATGAGCCTTGGTGTAGTAACACTAAAGTCGTCTTCAGGTTGAAAGGTCTTGAGTTCAAATCTCAGACGGAGTCAAATTTACCAAAAAAAAAAAAAGTTTTCATAATTTGTACGCATCTGTGTTTGAAAGTTCTTGAATGTTATTTGTACTTTTCTATGGTTAAATGCTAACTGGAAAATTTTCTCTCTTCTGCCAGTTTCATAAACTTAATTTTTGTTTATGCTTCTCCTTTGCACATTTGCTAAACAATTGATTATGCTTTTTTTTTTTTTTTATGGATAATGTTTGTAGAACCTAGGCTTTTTTCTTATAAAAGTTCAAATTGGGATAATGGGTCGTGGAGTAAGCAGTGGTGGAGGACAAAGTTCATTGGGTTACCTTTTTGGAAGCGGAGAGGCTCCAAAACCAACTAATAATAATGCGGAAGCTCCTCAGAATGTGGGACAGGTTGCACACAGTGAACCTGCTCAGAAACCCACTTATGCTGCAGCACCTGCAAATGCCAACAAGCAAATTCCAGCTGGTGTTCCAGCGAGCACAACCAACAACTATTTCCGTGCTGATGGCCAGAACTGTGGCAACTTCCTCACTGTAATGTTCTTAATTACAAATATATTTTCCTGCAAGTTAAGGATGTTTTGCTTTAGACATCTATAATTGATGTAGAAAAGGATAAATTAGTATTGTGTAGCTAGTCTTTCTGGAAAAAAAAATAGATTTTGAAACAACATGTCTTGCTTTTTTGGAAGGATATATTAAATTTCTGAATGAAAATCTGAACACGATCATGTGCATGTAAATTGCCTTTGGATATTTTTTTTCAGCATATGGACATTCTTATAATGTCCTTATAATCTCATTATTCATATCAGAGGCTAGATTTAATGTCATGGACATCTTATTAATAAAATGGAATAGGAATAGGATGAATAGAGTTCATCTAGAAAATGACATGTTTAAACTGTCAATCATTTATGAATGATCTCCCATTGGAGGCTCAATTGGGCAACTTTTGGATGGTTGCTGAGATTTTAAATATGCTGAATGCACGTTTCATTTTTTACATTCTTGAAATTTACTTCATTAACAATGTGCCTTGACATTTGCCTAGGCAAAATTGATTATTGATTCTTAAAGGTGGTGTCTTAAATGACAGATCATCTGGATGATGGAGAACTTTAGATTAGCTCCTCCATGTTTGACACTATGATCATTGTGCATGATTTAATAATGGAATGTGATTGTTTTTCTGATAAATGCTGATGATAACACAATGATTTCATAATGGAATTGTTTTTTCCTAATAAATGCTGTTGATGTAACCCAGGCAGTACTTCAACATTCATTTTTCTAAAAGTAGCTGGCACTTTTAGCAGGGTTAGCTTCTGGAAAGTGATTGTTTACCTTGAATTGTGGTTTGAGGTTTTGAGATTGAATTAAGAATTGAATATATGCTATTAGTGTGGATGTGTGCATTTGTGTGTTTTAATGCCTTGAAAAGGGGAGGTGACCGAAGAGAGGGAGAGTGGAGAACCCTTTTCTGGCATCTTGAGAGAAAAGAGAAGGGGGGAGGGGGGATACTACTGTAGCAAATATCAATTTATAGCTGTCTATAGACTATTATGCCTAAATGAGGGGGCCCTGAGGGGGTTGAGTAGGAGATAACCACAGCTGATCTTGTTAATTGATGTGACCAAGACAAGACACTTGGCTAGCTGGCTTGGTGGTCTTTTGTGATGAGAGATCATCAGGAGCTATCTTTTTAGTTTCCCTCCTTGAAAAAGCATTTCTCCTATCATCTTGTTCAGGAAATTATTGTTGTCTTGTTTAGTTTTTGGCACAAGGATAATGTCATCTCTGTAGGAAGTATTAGTGCATCAAAAGAATTCATACACTTATTATGTCTGATTATTGGACAGACACTCTTCAATAGTTGATTTTGTTAAAATTGTGTGTACAGGATCGTCCTACAACAAAGGTGCATGCAGCTCCTGGCGGTGGCTCTTCACTGGACTACCTGTTTGGTAGTGGGAAATGAGACACCACGCATAGGTGTTGGAGTCATTAGTCAATAGTCACTATTGCGGTTGGGCTGTTTGAATTTCAGGACAAACGGTATTTTCATATGTTAAAAGATGGAAAAAATTAATATCTGTACTTGCGGAGCATATAGTGCTCTTAAGTTGGCTTGTTGATGCCTTTCTGTACAACTTTATGAACTCATGAAGGTTTGAATGTATTGGGTTGAACAAATTCCATATTCTTTTATTGCCTTAGCCTTCTTTCAGTTTATATTGGAAGTTAAAGAGAGGAGGATCGGAGGGGTTGGAAGTTGGGATCGCAATTTTATCCCAATAGTGCTTTGCCCCTCCTTTGGGGCTGGAGGCACAGACGAGTTAAGCTATTTGTGAACTGTTACTTGAAGTGTTCAAATGATTTTATTCAAATTCAACTAAATTTTAGTGGAGTGGATGGAGTTGAGTTTAAGTATAGTAATTCCCACATTCTAACAGTGGATTATTTAGTGCTAACATTTGAATTACATTTAAATGGTGTATTTTATACTTGTATTTAAGTGGGACTCGCATGTTTCACAGTTGCTATTATCGTGAACGTTCAACCATTTTTTTTTTAATATATTGTTGCTGCATTAATACAAGATAATGTTACTATAATTAAAAGATAAATGTCTCATTGAGGGGGAAAACAAAATCAAAGATGAAAATGCTTGTCGAGAAAATAGGTTAAATATAATACCTATTTGTATTATAACAAGTAGGTTAAAGCTCAATTTTTATTTCTTCTCAAGTTCTACTCCAAAAATATAAATTTAATTAAATTTATAGTTCCCTATCAGCTTCTTATTTGAATGAAATTGCTTCGTTCATCATTGTGAAATAGGTTTAGAACTTGTTTGGTAATTGGTTCAAGTGAGGTATAAAGTAACTCGAGAGAGGAGTGGTAAACTCGGACAGGAAGATAGAAACAAGGGAATTGAATGATTGTGTAGTATCAATTTAGTGGCCTCGTCATTGAAAGCGACTTCCAATTAATTGCTAAAAAATTCTCAGCTATATGGGTGGCTTGGATGGTGGGCAAAAACAATTGAAAAAGAAGTTGGTCAACTCGCGCAAGAAAGAAGGTAAAAGAATGAGAGTTTGTGCTGTATTGTTTATCAAACTTTTCATCGCCTAGCTCGAACCGAACGTGATGTAATCAAACTTATACATATGAAGTGGAAAATGTAGGAGTAAGAGGTACTAATTAAGATGTCCCTAGGATTGTAATCAGGGATCGTTAACAAACCTTAGCTATTAGTTGGATCCTTGAAGCAGCTTCAAACGACGTATAAGCTGCAGGATACGTTTAGACAAATGTTTATTTGATGAAAGACAGGATGCTTACTGAAAGAGGGGAGTTGCACGTAAGAAAAGGGAGATCATCATGGACCGGCCCAATCAAAATTTGACGCATTTCAGATGGTGGTAAAGTGAGATCACACAGAGTTTTTCATCATTCAGTGCGATTTTTCAGTAAGATATGGTTCGACCCTTTTTTTTTTTTTTTTAAATTACCTAAATTTCACCCACAAATTTTAAAAACCAAACTAGATTTTGGCAATCCACTTAATAAGGTAAGAAAATGAACTTCTAGTACTTCTTTTCTAAGTTGTGCTTCCACATCGTGAGCTTTCGTGCACAAGTCATCGAATCCCTTAAAGGTTTTGGGCAGGAGTATCGACAAGTCCTGCCTGAAGTTGTTCATGCACATCTCGAGGTTTGAAGAAAACTTATGGGGAAATGCAAAAGTAAGGGCTCGTCACATAGCAATGAATTTTGTGACAGGATCGTTATCCCCTCGCTTGGGCTTGAGTTGAGATTGGCCCCTCCTATTGCTTCAAAAGAGTCCACTAAAGCTAAAGCTAAAAACTGTAATAAAAAAAAAATATGATGATAATAAAAAGACATTGATTAAATAATACATATTTAAAAATGTCAGGGGAATAATAGCAATTTACCTAAGAAAAACCTTAGAATCTTTAAGATTTATTGTTACTTTTTATTAAAACCATTTCCTCTATCTAACATCGTTGATTAATGGATTTTTTGTTAGATGTATCATTATCAAATCAAACAAATTCACATGGCATCACATTCATTAATTTCACGTTAAACCTCAAGTATGATTTAATAGACATTTGCTGCTCCACCTGAGACAAAATATAGGTTTGGGAACCAAACAAAGTTTACACAAGTTCATCTCTAGACCTACACAGTATTTCTTGGCTATCAACTTTCTATTTCTGTTCATTTTCTCCCTGTAAAGTCATGACCAAGAGGAAGAAAAAAAAAATAAGAAGAAAAGAAGCATAGGTACTGCCATAAAAATGATATCCCATAATTTACTTCATTTCAGAGAAAGAATTACAAAGAAAAAAAAAATTCATGCACCGTCTGTGAATCTATAACCTAAGAAAAACTTTTCTGAAGCGATTTTAAGCCCACTTGAAGCAACTTTGAGAACAAAATTCTGTCACAGAAAAAGCTACCAGTTTCTGATAAGCAACCTCTTTTCTGATCTTTGTCACATGTAGTTGGATCAGAAGCAGCAACTAATCAAGACAATGCAAGTTTTATAAAACAAAAAACAGCTACATATAACTTGGTCAATCATGGTATTAGAACAGCTAATTTGTAGAAGACTATTTAGTTGGTGAAAAAAGGAAAAAAATAAAGAACTAGGTGGTGGCGGATCACACCAGTTAGAGAGCAGAATCTGCGTATCACCAGTCAAATGCATCTATTACCACCTTTTAAGTCACTAATGTACAAAGGCAGGTGGCTTGTGTCAAGCCATTCCAAAAAAGGTTAATTGTTCCCCAATCAAATTGAGTTCCCTGGGTCACCATCTACTTCAACAGTTGGTGTCCTGCCATCTGTCAACAGCAATCAGTGGATACGAAAACCTTGACAAAGCACGACATATAATATGGACTACTCTCCCTCCCTCTACTACATATAATCTTAAAACTAAATTATGAACAATACTAAAACCACACAATGTTATGAAGGGAAAAAAAAGGGTATCTGTTCCTTGTGGCATTCTTCTAGATGGAAAACAGAGGCAGCCCTCTCCTCCCCAATCCCTTGAATGATAAAAAAATGTATTAATCATTACAGATCACGCAGGATTCAATTCTTTTAATGTGCAAGTCACGTGGCATTAAGTCAAATAGGTTGTCTAAGTTGCAATGTAAATGAGGAAGGAATAAAAAAAGCCGTTATGCTTATGAATTAAGCATATATTCACATTCAAAATATGGCGACAGGTTACAAGCTTTGGCAGAGATTCACCATTTCAACAAGCCTTGAACCAACCGACTTACTTTACAGATTGCAAAACCAAAACCTCAATCTAACCCTCAAATAGCTTCACAATATAATGACATATGCTAGTAGAAGATCTTGAACAAAATGTCAATAGTTCATAAATTAATACCATATAACAAGAATGTTGATTGCTAAAAGCCTAAAATATATGTTAAGTTTTGGGACAATGAATTTAATCTAAATCCAATGAATCATCCTGCCATCACATGATTTGTCTATTTAACTATCATTTTGTGTTTGAACGAGCATAAAATGTCATCTTTCACAAAAACTTGTAACCTATATTAAAGGTTATATCCTTGCCAAATACATGCAGAATATCTATAAAATTGAGATTATCAAAATTGTGGCGTCCGTCCAATCCCCTGCATACCAAACAAACCCATTTGTAAATGGTTTCTAACTTACTAATATAACCTAGCTCAATACTTTCACACTCGGTTTAGGATCAAGCAAATGTGGCTTGGTTGGATTATTATTTTTTCCTCCATAAATGGCCATAGAAATAAAATTTTGCAGGACTCGTACCTTGCTTTAGTAACAATGTGATAGAGTCCTTGGCTGTAGTTGGGAATTCAGTATCAGAGTTTGGTGCATCAGTTATCATATCATCATTTAAATTCAAAGGCGCTATGGATGGTTCCTGGTTTGCGGGAACCTGCAGAAATCCAAAAGATAGGTCATCCAATTCACATCAGACTAATAAAAAAATGTAGAATTAGCTATTCATTGAATGTATGGACAAACTGTTGATAATGTCGTGAAGAAAATTGGTACATCAGAGCAAAAAGGAATTGCACTCGTAAAAAAGAAATAGAAAAAAATAATAGGAGTATACAAGTTATAGAATGCATGATTAACCAGTCATCACATGGTGTGGAGCAGAAAGAGTATACTTTTAAATCATTGTGAAAGTTTAGATGCTTGCAATTATGCTGTGATGTAAGAGAAAAGAGCAACTAATAGCTAAGCACATACAAGACAGAATGTTTACTACCGCTTTATCATTTGAACTTCTCTCTTTTTGCCAAACTTTCGAGGAAAATGGAAGAAAGAAACAATTGAACTGATTTTTGGACATGGGGAGCAGTGAGGGGGTTTAAACAACTAAAGATATTTCTAGAGATTATCATGTAGCCCTTAGATGAGATCAAGGCTTAGTTGAGACGAGTATTTCCTTTCCAATTTCTAATTTTATCAGGCATTAACATTCTAAAGCCATACATAGGAAAACTTGGCAACAACAAATGTTTGGAGTTCCTCAGAAAAATTCAACAAGTTTTCTTGATGAAGTGACATTGATCTTAAGAAATCAATGGAAATATGCCGAATTTCACCCACAATAGCTGCTATGATATTTGTGCAATTTCTATCACGAAATAAACAAGATAAGGGAAAAAAAAATGCGATAAAGTGTAAATTGCAGCTCCTTTCATTGAACACATTCAAGCATATTCAACACAGTGCAGCACACTTTAGCCCAGGGAGTTTTTTATTTGAAAAGAATTTCCAGACAAAATGAAACTCATAATGCTCTGAAATCTGAAGAGATGACAAGTAACAAAGAGGGAAAAGCTTAGACCTCATGAAGCTGAAAAACATTGGACAAAGCTAGATTCTTCAAATTAGGAGCAACGACAGCTTCTGTCTTTGGTTCCTGTGATGCACTGTCTTTCCCATGAACATTGTCTGGTTGCATGTTATCTAATGCATCCTGCTTGAGAGTTTTAGAAACTTTTGGTTTGTTGTTGTGGTCACCATTCAACATAACATTACCAGTTTCCCCACCAGCCCTTTTCCTAGTACAGGCAATATATCATTACAAGATAAACATAATTCAAAGGAACAGAGTGACAGTAATTAATCACTAACAAACAAATAAAATGAAAATTACCGTTCGCACCTAGTATTACTATTATTAGCCATCTGGGAGGCAATTGGCTTGTTGGCAAATAATATTCCACGCAGAGGCTTTCCATCTATGATAGTTTCAATGGTATATCCATGTGGGAAGCTTTCAGTAACTTTGGCTTGAAATGTCTTCTTCCCTTGATAAAGCAGCACTTGATTCAAGTGAAAATTCTCTTTGTCTGTGAACAAAGTACTACTTTTTCAGAAACATAATTCAAATCCCTTTTCATAAAGAACTCATGCCACTATTACCACAATTCTCAGAGTTTATATTTGATGAAACCAGACTTTGTAATACACATGTCAACCAAGTGCCAATAACAAACAAAGTAAGACCTCAATGGATTATGGCATTTACTTGCGAACAAGGTTATCAAAATGCTAACCTAAAAGGGGCATCCAACCCAAAAAGCTAGTAGGTGGAGAGCCCTGTCCATAACAAACTTTATGATTAAACATCTATGGGAGAGTACTCAACACCCAACCCCCTCTTTCCCCCTCCCAGTGCAAGCCTAATGTAACCAGGCCTAACACAGCAACATACTATCAACAAGAATAAACCAGCCTAGCATGTGGAAACACAATGAGCTTGACAACAACAATAATGAACAGGCCTAGTATCTCGCTCAGCAACATGGCTTCAAATACTGGCCATTTCATAAAGTTTTGGCATTTCATAATGCAATTTTAGCCAACTGTTACATTATGTTCCTTTCTCTATGGGCAATTCGCCAATGGCCAAGCAATGATAGACGAATCAGGAGAAAGTTGAACATAAAGAAACACCAACTTCAATTTTACAACAGAAATTAAAACGACATAAAGAGTCTAATTCTTACTTGGTTGGGCATAAGTTGGCATAGTCTGATGGAAGTCAGTGCCCGTGTCAATTCTAATGAAAGCTTTATCATGCAGAGGAGAATTAAGATTTTGTTCTTGGCACTTTAACTTCAATTGTTTCCTCAAGGACAATTTTTCTAGGCGTCGTTCATCTCTTATGCTTGTAAGTCCTAACATAAGACAGCTTATTATGTTATCCAAATAATATAGAATTCTAGGCTCTTTTAAGAATTTGTGTAGAATCATATAATCAAATCCCCAAAGAAGGTAAGGGCCTGTTTACTTATAGAATACAATTTTTTGTTTTCCATTTTCTATTTTCTTATAAAACTTCCGTTTTCATTTTTCATGGAAAATCACTTTGCAATTGTAAAACGTGTTCATTTGTCAAACATAGAAAAACTATTTTCCATTTTGAAATTAGAAAACATGTTTACATATTTTTTTTTTTTTTGCTTGTTATGACTTAGTTTACAACTAGATTATCACTGTCTCCTTTTCTATTTTATTTATTAAGAGGAGTCACTATATTATCATTTCTTCAAAATTAGCACTCTAATTTGTTCCTTAAATATCAATTGTATATTAAATTGATGGAAAATATTTTATCATGATATTATATGTAATTCAAGTGTTGTCTTCCTATTACGAAAAGTTTGATAACTAATTAATTTGTAATAAAAAAAGTTCTTCATATATAGTCACTTTTATTAGTGAAATAATCAACTTTTAACTGAAAATAATGAAGAAGAGATTTTATTTTATTTTACAAAATCATTATAGAGAGTTTTATTTTATTTTACAAAATTATTATAGCAGTGAGATTGTGGGGAAATCATTCATATAATAGAACAAAAAAGGAGAAGTAAAGAAAAGAATAAAAGAAATTGAAAAATTAAGAAAAATAAATAAAAAATAAAAAAATAAAATATGAGGTCTTGTTTTTGCTGGGATTTGATCCCAAGTTAAATAGGCAGCAGCAAGTGGAAAACGCATGTTTTCCATTTGGAGAATAGTCACTTTGTAATAAAGGAAAACTGCAAAAAACAACTTAAAGCTATTTCAAAAGGTTTAGTTCTAATGTTGAAAATTGGAAAATTTAATTTGGTTTAGTTCGAATGTTGAAAATTGGAAAATCTAATTTCCAATTCTCCATTTGGAAAATTATGATATTTAAACATGAATTTCTATTTTTTTCTTTCTTAGAAAAGTTCTCTGGAAAACAAGCCCATAAGTAAACAACCCCTAAGAAACTCTAGATCAGGGAAAACTTGAAAAGACCGCACTAAACCTGTGTACAAGTAATACATATCATCCAGCGCCTCCAGACTCTTATTGCAGCCACCTATGAACACAAGTACACCACCCATCTGCGGATCTAAACAGTCCCCAGCAACAGAAAATCTTGCAGAAGGTCCAATTCCTGTGGTCATCACCTTTGTCCATACACCAGTGTCTGCAACAATAAAGGAATGTGGGTGATTAGAAGGAAAAAAAAAAATGAAATCTAGATATAACAATATAACATATCACAAAATCAGCCCATATTAAATAGCCACCCAGAAGGAGATTAAGTAGTTCTCTCCTAGAATTAAACAATGGTAGAGAGGAAAGCATAGACATCAGCCACTTCAAATTAGCCACATATTTAACCAGCCTTCCAACTTTCACACAAGATATGTAGTTGCCCAAACACTGGAATAAACACCTTTCCTATATTTCCAAAATGTTTACACAACAACGACATTCAAGCTAAAAAATGGTGCTTAAAGGAACTCAATAAGATTCATTGATGGCTCATAATAAGTTAATGAAGCAAAGCACCCGCTTACATGTCTGCCAACCCTCAGCACCAGTCTTCCAAATCAAAGATTCTTCAATAAATGGTATTAAAACTTCGTTTAGAAAGGCATGGAAAAAATAAAGAGATATAGCCCCTAAAATTTTATAGATAGCAGCATTATACATACCAACATCAAGCATATACAAATCATCATACAGATTTTGAGCATCTGTAAATCCTCCAAAAACAAATAAATTCTTGCCAAAAGCAACAGTAGAATGACCAGCTCGAGGCGGCAACTTCTGGCCTGAGGTGTTGAGCTCCTTCCATTCAAGAGTTTCTATTGAAATACCAGAATGCCAAACATTGCATAGAAGCAAATAAAATGTTAATCAGCATTTCTCCAGTTTTCAGCTTGAAAAAAAAAAATACATTAGTTTACATGTTTGTTTAACTCCGAAAATTAATCTCTTGAGCACGTGTCATTTATGCATATATAGGCATAGATAAGTAAGACCTGCATCTAGGATGTGTACATCGGACAGATAATAATCATGTCCATCTTCACCACCAATGACTATGATTTTGTTCTTCCAAGATGAGCAGGTATGGCTATCACGTGCTGAAGGTGGAGTGCCAGATGTTGATGCTTGTTTCCATACAAATGTCTCTGTCACAGCACAGGGAAAACAACTCACTGAATGTACAATAAAATTGCACAACAAGAAAATAATTGACTGAAAAGCCCCACAAATGGAATACTTTCAGATATATCCAAATTAGGGTCCATGAAAGAGAGAAAAACTAGAAAATTCAATTTTACCTCTTTACTTCCCACCAACATATATGCAATGATGTATATAGATCAGACGCTAACCAAAGATCAAAATTATCAAATTCATTCTCACCAAAGTGTTCAGACAACATATATATAAGGAACATACCTGTATTTAATATGTAAAGATCATTGTAATACACTTCATCATAATTATTTGAAGATTTTCCACAGCCACCAAATATGAAGAGACGTTTACCAACAAGAGCAGCACTATGGCCCTCCCGTGCATCTGGTCCCTCTCCTCTCACCGTTGGTGATATCCATGTATGCGATGCTACAATTAAAACACATGAGAAGTGTTAAGCAGATGAATCAGCTAAACTCATCATGATTACAAGCACCCAAAGGAAAAACAAACAACAATTTCAAATTTCCTCCCTTATACACAGTGAGTGGGAACGTGACATTAGTTGATTTCTTCGGCAAACACTATCTCATAATCAGTCTACCTCAGTGAAAAGGAATGATTACTAATATACCAAAATTTTATGGTTACAATGACAAAAGGGACATGATATATTAGAAAGCTCACAGGGACAGAGTAAAGACAGAAGTCACTCACAAGTATCTAATATATGCAGATCCTTGAGAGGGTTCATCCCATCAGTGCCACCAAACACAAACAGATTGTCACCAACAGCGGTACAACTATGGCTGTCCCTTGGAGTGGGCGGTGTTCCTTTGATGGCTGGTTGGTTCCAAGTCTGCAGGGCTGCAAGTCAGCAACAGAGAGTAAAGAATATTTATGTGGGAGAAAAAAAGCTCCGTGAGAAAGTTTGATAACACAAAAAGAAATAAGATTGCTGTAAAAACAAACCATGAATAACTCAATCAGAAATATAAACTCGTCACAAATAGAAAATACCATAAACACTACTAGGTAGCATTACTTGATTTACTAAACTCCAATAGGTCGATCAAAACTTTAATACACTCAAATAAGGCATAGATTACAAAATAGGATACTCGTTCACCAGCAACTGGCAAGCAGAGGGGGAAAAAGGCATAAACAGTAAATAAAAAACATAGGGAGGAAAATATAATAGTAGTTTAGACACAAAATCCATAAAAAGCCAAGAAATGCCACAAAATTTATGCTGAACAAAGCACAATAAAGTATTAATCACTCACAACAATAACACTACAAAATTCCAAAAATAAACCAAATAAATCCCCATAAGAAACAAGTACAACAACAATCTTGCATGAACATCAATCAAAAGGTTATACCACCCACACTCGGACCAAAAACCCCACCCCCAAAAATAATAATAATAATAATAATAATAATAAAAGAAGTAAACGAAATACAGAAACTTTATCGCAGCAGTCAAAACCAAACATAATCCACACAAAAAATCATGCCAAGCAAGAAAGACCTATTAAATAAACCCAAAAAAAAACCATTTTAGTGGTTTTCCATTGTAACAAACCAAAGAGGCACAGCAGAAAATTTATAAAAAAAAAAAAAAAAGAACTTTATTACAGCATAACTCGCAACCACCGAAGCAAACCTCAAAAATTCCAAAACTCGTACAGGATAATGCATAAAAGACACAACAAAAAAAGAAACATAAAAGGAGAGAAACCCAAAAACGAAGGAAATCAAGTGGAGACCCACCAGTGTCAAATACATGAACTTGGTTAGTCTGGCAGTTATCTTTGCCATAACCACCGAAAACATAGAGAAATCTCCCTCCTTTAATGGAATTACAGGTATGTCCCCATCTTTTGCCTGGCCCATTACTACTCTCTTGTGGTAGTTGAGCTCCTTGTTGTTGGTTGGTTTGTTGAAGCTGGAGCCTTTCCCACCTCATTTTCTGGGAAAATTTTGTTTTTTTTTTAAGTGGCTGAGAAAGTGCAGGAAGTGAAAATTAATTTAAAGAAAATACAAAATCAATAGAAATAATTAAGTGGGGATTAGAGTGTAGATTTTTTGTTTGTTTGCAGTTGTCGTGCAGATGAGAAGAAAATGGCTAAACAAATTTTGATTATTATTGAAGAGAGTTCGAGGGATTAAAGAAACAAAGAGGAGAAGAGAGAGGGAGGGGAAAAGAGGGAGTCTGTGTATCTGATGGGCTCAGAGGACACGTGGGTTATATACAATGGCCTGATGTGGGGGGTCCTACATTGAACTCTCAGGTGAGAATGTGGATATGTATGGTATGGCCCATCAAAGGATTATGGCCCCATCCATCGCGATGCATTATTATTATTATTATTAATTTTAAATATTAGTATAAAAAATTTAAATTAGTTTATTATATATAAATCAATAAAAAATTACATATCAAATTATATAAAGTTTTAATAAAAATATATATATAAATATAATAACGTGAAAGTTCATGTTAATTTAATTTTTAAAACAATTATTTGATGCATAGCAAAAAAAATTTTGAACTTAATTTTTAAAAAAATTATTTAACACATAGTTTTTTAAATAACTCTTAAAATTCTGTTTTTTATTTGACTTGTATTTTCTTAAATTATTATTATTATTATTTTAAATGTAAATATTACATTTTGATCATTTTTAATAATAAAAATATGAATTAAATTTAATATATATAGATTGATGTGCGAGTCAAATTTAATATCAGTTTTTATTATATATATAGATTTGATTATTATTTTTTTATTGTAATGTTTGTTATTATTATTATTATTGTTATTATAACAATAAATAAAATATACCCTAAAGAGATAATTATGTTATTAATGACCTTTTAATATAGTAGTACTATAATTACCTTTAGATTTTAGAGGGATAGAATTTTAACTCTAATAAAAACAAAATTAAAAAATAAAATATAGCTTATAATTTAGGAGAATGTTCTACCATAATAGATGAGTGTAATTTTGTTACTTGGAACGTCAAATCCACAAGTAGAAAGAGCATGGTAGAAAGTTAACATAAAGGATAGCTAAATATTCTCTAGTATACTAGATACATTAAATTATTTATTCAATTTTTTAGACACAAACCTTATCTTAGTTTATCTACTTGTTAAGTCACGTTATGCGCAATTTCACATATTATTTATATTCATTTTCAGTCACAATCAAAATTAAGACGGTATTTAAATATTTAATTATAAAATATAATTATAGTTTAAAAATACATTAATTGGTGATTAAAAAATTATTGAATATATAAATGAAAATCAATTACTGATTATTTTTATTTAAATCGATAAAATCTAATAATAAGTAAAATCTACTATTATCGATTAAAATTTTTATTAATTAAAAAAATATTTTTATTCTAAATTAATAATTGTCGGCTCATCCAAATACTCCTATATTTATTTTTATTATCTTTTGATATATAAAAATTGAGAGAAAGTTAAAGAAAGGGAAATTGATAGAAAATTAAAAAAATAAAAATTAAGAGAAAAAAAGCTTTTAAAAGAATGATTATCGCAGTTTAAAATAATGAACAATTATTATTGAAGAAGAATAAACACAATCAAAGATAAAAAAAAAAAAAAGAATTATTAAGATTTTAAGTTAAAAATATAAATAGTAAATTTTATATAATTAAGTAAAAAAATAAATATTTCTATTAAATATTTAAATTAAATTTAAATCTATTCAAAAAAAAATTTTACTCAAATTTAAATTTTTATAATTCAAACGACTATATAAATTTTTTTAATTTTTAATAAATATTTAGTTGAGTTATCACTGTAATTTTTAAAACTGTGAAATCTTTTTAAAAATAATATTCATTTCAATATAAATAAGAAAATAAACTCGACATATTTAAGAAGGCAGAGTTGGAATTTAAAATCAGATCCGAGGGCACAACTTTAACCATTTGAATTAGAAATTGTTGGCCAATCAAATTAAGATTATGGAAAAATAAATAAAGAACTAAAGATTGGATGTGATTAAATGAGAATCAATAATAATAGCTACCCTCTCCTGGGATGCTTTTACTTTGTCTTCTTCTGCCACAATAAATAAAAGCTTTCATTGCTTTATTAAAGTTTAATGTTTAGACCCTCAAAATTAAGTAGGGGTATTTAGATCTTCTTAAAAAAAAAAAAAAAAAATTATATATATATATATATATATATATGTTTTTTTAGTTTTTTTTTTTCATGATTTTTATTTAATTTTTATATATATTTAATATATATTATATTTTTAAAAAATATTTTTAGATATGTAATATTTTTAAATATATAATATTTTTTAAAAAATATTTTTGTAATAGTAAAAAATGAAATTTTTTATATATTTTTATAAAAATTCTAAAAAGAAGAGATCTTAAAAATATTATTTTAAAAAGTTTTTAACTTTTAAGTAAATATTAAAGTATTAGAATGTTTTAAAAAAAATAGAATTGAAAGATGTTTTAATGAAAAAAATAAACTGAAGAGTTTAACTTATTTTTTATAAATATTTTTTAATTAAGTTTTTAATTTTTTTTATAACCTTTTTACCTTTAATGAATTGAAAAATGATATAATAATATTTTGATTTAATTATTCGTAATAACTATTAATTTTTATTGATAGCTGTTAACTGGTAACTGATAATTGATAATCGGTGGTTGATAGTTGATAACTGGTGACTGTTATTGTTGTAAATATTTTATAAAATTATTATTAATTGTTAGTAGTTAATATGTATAATAATCATTAATAATAAGTAGTAATATTTATTTTTATTTAAATATTATTTTTAAATGATAATTTAATTTTTTATTTAAATAAATATAATTTTTTTTAAAAACTGCAAACTATAATTATTTAACTATTAAACATCTAATAACTATAAAAGAAAATAATTAAATGATTTAATATAACTATTAAAACTAAAAAATTTAAAATTACAACAAAATACTATATTAAACACCCATTAAATCTTAATTTTGTAATTATTATTTTTTCAAAAATTATTATACAATTTAAATCTTAATTTTATAATATCATCTAAACAAACCTTAAATTTGGAGTAAGCAATAGTCACTGACACGTCAAAAAGTTGGGAAAAAAAAGCTGTATACGTTAATATTTGATGTTTGGTTTCTTCAACTTATAGTTGGGATTTCCCAAGCAATTGCTGACAAAATTTTAAAAGAAGGGACTGCTTTGCTTTTATTTTTATATATATATATATTGTCAACAATAAGAGCACCTGGGTTTTGCTGAGGAGATCTATATTTATTTATTTTTTCCTTTAGGTTGCTAACTTGCTATCAGTATCATATCTCTGCCAAGATTCCATACCTTTCACACAAGTTAGCTGTTTTTTTTTTTTTTTGGGGGGGGGGTGTTTCACTCTGAAATTACATCAAACTAGATTTTGCCAGAGATTGACAGATTTTCTTAAAGAAGAAGAAGAGTTATTTCCCCCAAGTTAAATTAAATATGCTTACTGTTTTGCTGGTTGCCAAGGATATTAGAAGACAAAATTTAAGGCTATCTTGTCACTTCCTTTACTGGGATAAGACTTTATTATTTGGTCAATTATTTATGTAAATAATAATATTTTCTTATTTATGAATCATTTAATTTTAATCTCAATATAAAAGATATGTCTTTAATTAAATGAAAAAAAAATATATATAATATAATATATAAAAATTAACACATAATATATGTATCTCGAAAATTCATAACTTTTTATATTACTAGATAAATATTTAATGATATTTAAGACAAAGTCTAAGGCTATTTTGTCTCTGTTATTTGGTCAATTGCTCTTACAGTTAATGTGCAGAAAGTTCATTTATTTTATTATTAAATATATGACTATCAAATGCTCACTGTAATATAAACTAACTTAAATATATATTTTTCTTGTATAATAATTTTTTTATGCTAAATATATATATATATATATATATATATATATATGAATATCAAATAATACTTGTCATTGACCCAACAGTTGATTACTTTTCACTAGTCTCAAAAAGCTTAGTACTTTCTTGATATGTAAAATCTGTAGTCTGCAGATTTTTCATTTAAGCGTCAATGATATAAAACTTTGTCAATAAGTGCTGAAAACACTATTAAATGTATTATAATAAATAAAAGTTTAATTTTATCCTTGATCAGTAATTCAGCACAATCACTTATTTGGATTTTGTTTCAATATAATGATCAAATTAATCTCCTCTAGTTCTAAAATAATTACACTATTAAAAATAGGTTATTAAACTTTCTGACTTTTAACACACTAAAATTTTGATAAATCTCTACAAAATTTGATAATAGGAGCCTGAAACAAACCAAAAATGAATAAATTTTACAAATACAAATTGCAGTCTAGTTACTGTGCTGATATTCAATGAAAATCATGGCCAATCAAGTATAACTAAAGAAGTAATGATCTTTGATTACAATATCAGATCCTCAACTCACAATTCACCTTCAGGAAACTTAGATTCTAAACCAATGTCAGATAATTGAAAATTTCAATGAATGTATAGGGGAACTGCTATTAACACTGAGAATTCCCAATATGAAGTTCAACACCAAGGCAAAAGCAATTGGAAAGAGCTTCTGCTGAATGACATCTACAATTTGGAATTAAACTTAAGAGGAGATTTTCTATAGAAAAGCCAATTGAATATAAATCGTAAAATCAACAGAAGTTGGAATTACAAGTTAGTAGATCTATCAAGAATTCAAAAGCGTCCCTTCTTAATTCGAGCATATGCTATTGCTGCAACTGCAGCACCCCCCAAGTGTGCTGATCCTGATATATTAGTATTTCCCTGAAAAACAAATCGGTACCAATCAACAGTAAAGTAACATTTTGGACTGGTTAAGATATAGTTGTTTCCACACCCTACAAAGAAAGTTTTGTTGGAAAGACGGGAAAGAAGCTGTAGGAAGAAAACCAACAAACCTCTAATATCCTCAATACATCTTTCCCAATTAAGAAGATTCCCTAAAATGACAAGTGATCAATGGAATATCATAAGCATTTGCAAAATGAACTAAAATAATCATTAATTCTATATAAAAGAAATATTTACCAGTAAAATGGCAGGGACTGGTATAATGAACTCCAAGTAAAGAGTGGCTCTTGGATTCAGGAATATATCGAGCAGCATGATCGCATTGACAGCCCCACTAGCACCCTAAAGAATATAAGCATGTCTGTAAGTAAAAAGTATTTCGAGCTAAATTAGTGATAATTTGAATGTCCACTAGATGAGAAAGGCAGCAACTTTCTGAAATGAAGAACTTATCTAACACTAAGATTTCCATCCTTCTTCAGGGTACACAGAGTTGCTGGTCAAAATAAATTTGGAGGAGTTCAACTCTAGACAATTGAGTAGATAATACAAACAAATTTGGAGGTGTTCAGAAACCAAATTAAAGCTGCTTATACAATTAAAGGCATGAAACTAAATTTACATTTTTCACAATCAATAAGATTATAAATAAATAAAAAAAATGGTTAAACAAAGTTATTCCATGTGAATAGGGGTTGATGTTAGTCCTTATTTCTCGAAATCATTGCTTTGGTTTCAGATCACTTTGTTGATTAGTTTATTTGTTAGCCAATTTCAAGTTCCATGTATCATTCTATCAAAAGAAACACGCCCTACAAATGGTATTCTTCATCGGTTATTGATAACAAATCAGGATAAGTATTTCAACATTCCTTGTCTAGAATTGCATGGTTTGAGTCAAGTAAAAAATGAAAAAGAAAAGAAAATAATGACATAAACAACTGCAAAACCATACCAATCCTGGAGTTCTTGAAGGGTCCTTCACCCACATTCCTTGTCCCTGTAGTCACGAAAAGCCTAGGTCAGAGTCAAAGCTTTCTGGGCCATTTTAAGGGTCCTGGATCCACTGTATCTTTTAACCAGAATTCCATCAGGAATGTTCAGACTGATGCCGTAGTAAAAATATTAAAATCACTTAAATAATATCTAAAATAGAATCTCATGTCCATAACAGTATAAAAAACTACAACTAGAAGATCATATGAAAGTTCACAAATATTAGTAAAGAGCATAGGGGCATAAGCATGGTAGCATGCTACCAATAGAATTTGGAAATATCAAACAATCACTCTTATGATTTCCTCAAGAGAGCACAGCAGACTGGTTGTTGGAGAGCAGCTGTACCTTTGTTGATAAAGCCATAAAGGCATGGTGCACCAGGTAGAGCAGTGAACCACCAATTGCCCCAGCTACATACAACTTTAGCAAGTATTCAGGTCCAAAAGTTCTAGCAATCTGACCAATGGGAAAAGAACAGAAGACAGAAGACACAACGCAGACATATATGTGCTTTAGGAACTAACCGATGAAACAAATTTATCCAAAAGAAAAAGTTCAAAATGTAAAATATATATTCATAGTTTTCACAATATATTGGTTAATAATAAGAAAATGTTCCACAAGAAATGAACTTTAATTTAACTAGCACTACTCAATGAATTCTCTAATCCAAGTACTAACAATAAGTTTTAAAATGCAACCCCTTCCACGATTTGAGCATATAACTTCTCATAACTTCCATCTTTAGTCTTTTTTCTATCGAACCTCTAAATAAATCTTATTGAAGTGAGTATATAAGATCCAATTAGATCAGAAAAACCTACAAAATAGTATGGTAAAAGATAGAGCATAGAAAAAAAGTTAACAAAAATAGCATCATTAACTAGAAATTTCAATGTAGTCCACTCTAAACAGGTTAGGGTTAATTCAATATCCATCTGAACAAGATGAGTAAAACTCAGATTAGACAAAATAAGCACATAACAAGTGAAACCTGACCAGATAATCACACTCATCCAAGTTTTTGATATTTTATAAGGCACTGGGTTTATTTTCAAAATTTCAGTAGGAACTTGAACAATATGTTATGCAGCAAATCAAGGCACTTTTTTATATATATTAAAAAAAAGTAGTAAATTTCAGTAGCCAGTGTCATTCCAATTTGCATTAGATATTCATTTAGTAAAACATATATAAAGGTGAATTCCAAGAATTTACATCTGATATAACAAACTATAATATGCCAACATATCTATAGCAAGGGGCAAAAACTGAACCGATATTAGGAAAAATGTCAAGAAACTAACCACCAGAATACATTGATTGTTCAAATCTAGAATATTAAACCTATTTATACGAATAATTGCAAGGACAGTTCAATAAATAAATAACTGCAATGATAAAAAATCAGTTTCTCCAAGCAAAATTTGCAATCTTTCAAGTTATCATTCTATAGTACATATTAAATTGCATATTTGGATGAAAGCCAAAACAAAATCAATAACCAACTAAAAAGCAGTTCATAAAAGCAAAAGGTTGTAAACAAGAAAAGATTCTGAGTCTTGTAATTGTACATTCATCCCAAAAAAGTAAAGTCCAATCATGTTAGATATGATGTGTTCAGCAGCAATATGACTGAAGGCAGAAGTAATCAGTGTGTGAACTCGTCCACTTTTGAAATTGTCCAGTGAAATCTGCTCAGGGAAAATCAATATAGTTAGATTAAATAAGATTGAATAGAATCACTGTTCGATTAAAATACTGTATTCTTCTAAAGGGTCCATTCTTCATCATTGCAGTGGATTCTTATTTCCAGAAACAAGGTAATTTACAACCACAAAATGTACCTTCACTACTTGTGTACAATATTCTCACACAGGATAAAGCATTTCTAAAGATAATAAAAACCATGTTCAAGTTTGTTAGGAAAGTAACTGTTTTATGAAAGATTCTCAAGGGTTAGATCCTTGAGTCCACCCACTATACCACCAGTCCAATGGCAAGAAGAGTGCATCCTATGGAGAAGGGATCCAGCAATTAAAGTTTCTCCGTGGCATCCGTAAGTAAAAACTAGTTCATATACTGGGAACTCACCATAAAGTTTTTCATCATAAATTGTTGATCGGCAATCCGCCATAACATAAAGACAGCAACATTGGCTAGGATCAAGCCTAAAACCGTGTCATTAGGTGTTAGCCTATGTAGCAATGCTCTCCTGCAAACAATAAAAGACAAATTATTATGTATTCTAATGAAAGATTATTCTCATGAAATCATTTGCTACCTGTGCATTAAGTATGAAACTCGCAAGTTCAATCCAAGAATTTCCATATAGATCAAACCACCACTCCGTCATGATTGTTTTTGTTCCATATAGGAAGATGTAAAAAATGACAAAAATATGTAAAAATAATTGAAACAATGACAGTGTCAACGGAGTTGTAGTGCCAGGCATGACAGTTTCAGATAATGAAATAACTTCTGCTTGTTATAATGTAGAACACCGATTGAATCCCTCCTGCACTAAGCTCACATCCAATGTTAATAAATTTGTTACAAAATGAGTTTTTTTTTTGTCCTTCATGAACAAGATTATCAAGTTGAAAGCAATATGCTCAAGTCATTAGGATATTCCAAACAGGCAAATTGCTTACGGATTAGGGTGATCAGTAATAAAATTAAGGTAAACATTAGTTTCCTTAATTCAAGTTGATTTAGAAAGAATGTTTAATTAGATACAGAAACATAGGGTTCAAGAAAGACTGAGAGAGTATTTGGTTAAGAATAAATATGAAATTCAAGATATCTGAGAACAATTCAACACAAGAAATTCAATTAATCATCGAGAAAGCAATATTCATAGAACCAACAAAAAAAAAAGAACAATTACCAGCTACGCCCATAGGAACCTAAACTTGTATTGAACCCAGGATATCCTCTAGCAAACCGAGAATTAAAGATGCCAAATCTGTAATCAGTGAGTCTTTTTCTTGAGAACTTGAAATGGGTATTCAATAAATTTGACAAAAACTGCCTTGAAAGCAATGGGTTTGACAGAAATCCATGAACTTTCCCTGAAAATGTATGGTGTGATGATGGACATGAATGGAAATGGTGAACTGGGTTTAACTGAGAAAAGCCAAATATATGGTTTTGTTGCCCATAGTTATGGTGGGTCGGTTTGGTGAGAGAGGTGAAGGTTCTGTAAGGCTGAGAAAATAGAAGCGAAGAATTTGTATTGTTGGCGAGGTTTTTACAGAAATTTGATGAAGCAAGCTTGAGAGAGAGAAGCCTTTGCATTATGCTTTTACCGTTTTAAGCTTAGTGGTGCTTTACTCTGGGTTTTGAACAATAAATGTTAGGGATTGAGAGGTTTATAAAGCGAGGAATTTTTAGGAAGTACCGGACTGCCAGCACAACAAGATGAGTTGACAGTCAGCTCAAGGTAGCCTATAAAAATAAGACACCTGGCTTGTATTTAAATTCTAACCACTTAAATCCAGCAGGACTTTTACCATTTATTTATCGAGCCTTTTTTCATAAAAATAATAATAATAAAAAAAATTACCATTTTATAACAAAATTTATTATTATTATCGATTTATATCAATAACGCATCTAATATCCGCGCTGTCTGACGCAGGACCCACATTATTTGATACAGCGCATTCAAGACTCACGCTTCTGACGTAATGCATCTAAGAACTACGTTATATTTTTATTTTTTATTTTATTTTTTTAAATTAATATTTTTTTAATTTTTTATTAAATTAATTTAAAAGTGCAGACTTTCAATTTTTTTTATTCCAGTTAGGACAATATCTGTAAGTAATTTTTTTTTTAAATTAATTGCTAAAACTAATTAATAATATTTTTATTAAAATCATGATAGTATTAAATTTATTTAATTAAATAATTAAATTTTAAAAATAAATATTTTTGATGTATTATATTTTTATTGTTAAATTATTTATTTTAGAAAATTTAGTTAAAATTAATAATTTACACACATAATATTAAATTTGTTAGTGGTGTTAGTTTTTTTTATCAATTTGTAAATTAATTATTTATAATAATATTTGGTTAGATTTAGACTCTTTAATTTTTCAACTCTCCAAGTATTTTTCATTTAACCGCACAATCAGTAAGTTATTATTTTTTTTTATATTATTTTTTATTTATTTTATGATTGATTGTTGTCTAAACTTTTTAATATTAATTTAGAAATGTTAAAAAGTTATTTTCATTTTATTAATATTATTTTGCGTAACATTTTAAGTTAATATTTAGAATATTTTAATTAAATGTGAAGCATTTTAAAAAATTGAAAGCCTGCATTTTAATTAACTGTGTAATATTTTTATTTTTTATTTTATTTTTTTTAAATTAATATTTTTTTAATTTTTTATTAAATTAATTTAAAAATATAGGCCTCCAATTTGTTTTTGTTCCAGTTAGCACAATATCTGTAAGTATTTTTTTTAAATTAATATGTAAAACTAGTTAATAGTATTTTTATTAAAATCATGATAGTATTAAATTTATTTAATTAAATTTTAAATATAAATATTTTTGATGAATTATATTTTTATTGTTAAATTATTTATTTTAGAAAGTTTAGTTAAAATTAATAATTTACACATATAATATTAAATTTATTAGTGTTATTTTTTTATCAATTTGTAAATTAATTATTTATAATAATATTTTGTTAGATTTATACTCTTTAATTTTTCAACTCCCCAAATATTTTTCGTTTAATCGCACAATCAGTAAGTTATTATTTTTTTTTCTATATTTTTTTTTTTATTTTGTGATTGATTGTTGTTTAAATTTTTTAATATTAACTTAAAAATATTAAAAAGTTATTTTCATTTTTTTAATATTATTTTGCGTAACATTTTAAGTTAATATTTAGAATATTTTAATTAAATGTGAAGCATTTTAAAAAATTGAAAATCTGTATTTTTAAATTAATTTAATAAAAAATTAAAAAAATATTAATTTAAAAAAAAAAAAAATTAAAATATAACTCAGTGCTGCATCAGATAGCGCGGATCTTGAATGCGCTGCGTCAGACAACGCGGATCTTGAATACATTGTGTCAGACAATGCAAAATGTGTTGTGTCAGACAATGCAGGTATTAAATGCGCTGTGTCAGACAGCGCGGATATCAGATGCGCTATTAGTATAAATCAATAATAATAATAGATTTTATTATAAAATGGTAATTTTTTTTTATTTTTATTTTTTAAAAAAAAGCTCGACAATTTTATCCCTTTCCTATTCTTCCTCGAATAGGCTTCCGACTCGGAATCTTTTAAGTGTTGAAATTTCGTGTTTTTGCTGTACAAGAAATGAAATTTCTTTAGAATATGTTGCGATAATACTATTTATTAAAATATAAATCATTCTTTTGAATTACATAAAACTATCAGTAGTCCAATAATTTATTCTTTAAATTTCAATACATTGTTAATTTTATTTCATTATCTTAATATGTTGTTGGTTTATTTATTCTAATTTATTTTTATAATAAGTAATGAAGTGATAATGGATTTAGATGTTTTTATTTATCAGATTGATTATGACGTTAAAGATATATATTTTATTATATAATATTTAATTATTATAAAAATTGAATATCTATGCTTATCTTTATCCTATTCCAAATATTTTCTTTGACATACTTCTATCATATATTAATTCTTAACAAAGCAAAAATGAAAGTCACAAATCTCGTTTTACTTAATTTCAAGCACAAGCGCTTGTCATTTAAGTAATAGAATGAGGGGCATTATAGGAAATGAAAATGTCATTCTAGAGAATTCATGGTTAAGTTTTGATATTGGACCCGGTACTTTTTTATTTTTATTCGTTATTGTTACAATGGGGATGACTTAGCACGAAGATTTTTTATTTAATAAACATCGCTCTGTCTTAGCCACCAAGCAAGATACCCCAACCCCTTGTTACTAACTGAAAGCTATTGCCAAATGCTACGTCCTTCCACCAATACCATCATGCCACGTTGCTACCAAACTTAATGGCAATTATTATTATTTTTTTCCTTAACAATTATTTGATTAAACCGAATTCAGTTCATTAAATCAATAATAGAATGTAGGCTTGTTAACTGGATCAATTGTCGGCTCCAGAGGCGGATCGAACAAAGGGGTGTCACCTTTTAATTTTAAAATTTTTTAAGATAAATTATAATTTAATTTTTAAATTTCAATTTAAATAATAATATAATTTTTATATTTTGAAAAATATATTATTACATATTTTTATTTTAAATTTTTAATCCCTCCATCCATTTTTTTCACATATTTCTATTAAAAATATTAAAAAATAAATTAAAAATAAAATAAAATAATTTCAAATACCAAAATTACTCTCATCATTAACATCCAACAAATATCTCTTCAATTTCATTTTTAATTTTTCTTTCTTTCTCTCTAGCTCCAGATCATCCTTTCCTTTTCTTTTGCCTCTACTTCATTTATGAAAATGTTCCCTCTCTCGTCGTCGTGCCTTTGCTCCAGGAGTCTGAACGTCCCTACAAGAAAAAGCTCATTATCTTGCCGACATAGGCGTCACTGGCATTGTGGGCTAGGAGTTCCTTTTTATCCTCGTCGATAGAAGAGCTAATTGATGATAGCTTTGATGGAGTTGAAATTGAGTTGTTCAGTACTAAAGGGTCGATTAGTAAGCAGTTTGGACCCGTGGCGGTGGAGAATCCAGATGGGTGCGATTGTGTGTTGAGAATCCAGTTTGAACTTGTGGGTGCAATTGTGATGGACAATAGTTCGGCTTTTAGGATGCATGAAGGGATTCCTTTGGTGATTTCTAAGGTGAATCCAGATGCTATGAAAGGTATTAAGTTTGAAAAAGGAAAGTACAAACATAATGGAAAGAAACCACTCCAAAACTGTTCAATGGGAACCCAATGATCAGATGCTGCCTCATAAAATAATGAATGCAATTTGTAATTGACGGTGACAAGAGAAATGCACAATTTCCTCTGTTTTTCTTTTTTAATTTTTAAAGATTGTTTGGTTTGATTTGTTTTGCTATGTGTTGGTTTGTACTGTGAACCACAATTTCAAATTATTGTTTTGATATGTTGTTTTGCTATGTGTTAATTTGCTTAATGAAAAACTTTTTTTTGCTTCAGTGTTTCAAATTGCTTTGGTACCTTTGTTGTTTTACTTGATGAAGAACGTGATTTAGGGCAATTGATGTCTGAATTAGTTTTTTTCTTATATTCAATTGGGTATTAGGTGGTTTAACGGAAAACTTGAGTGAAAATTTAACGAAAAATCCAATTTTTATAAATAGAATAATTGGATTTCAAAATGTAAATTGCTTTTGAAATGTAAATTTTTGGGACATCAGTTTAATTTTGAATTTAATTCTGTAATGATGAACATGAGTTGAATATACATATCAAACATCAAGAATTTAATGGATATTTAGCTATTTTCAAGATATATTTTGAGAAAAATAAATAGTATATTTTGTTCAAGAAAATTCAAAGAGACCTTTGAGTGAGATGAAAAATTTAATAATTAGAAAGAGATGTTTTAGTATTTTCACATATATTCAATAAAAAATTAAATAAAATGACTAAATAATATGACGAGTCAATATATAAAAATTTAATTATATATTTCCTAAAATATAAAAACCACATTATTATTTGAACCAAAATCTAAAGATTAAATTTTAATTTACTACTTTTATTATAAATTACTATTTAATTTCTAAAAATTATAATAAAATAATTTTTTTATTTTAAAAAATTAATTTTTTAATTCCTAATAAAATATTATATAATCATATATTTTTTTTTGACCCTTTAATTTTTAAATTTTTTAAAATAAATTACTATTTAAATTTGAAATTTATTAAAATTAATAAAAAATTCATTTTATTTTGAAAAATTAATTTTTTAATCCCTAATTAATTGTGTTTTTAAAATTTCTGTATTTTTTTCTAAATGTAAAAAAATGTCTTTCCTTCTTAAAAATTATACGTACACTCCTAATCGAATCAACAACCGAGTCCACCCCCGATCAACTCAACAGCTGAGCCAACGACCTGACCGATCGTCGGGTTTTTATGTACTCAATCCAATATTATACTCCTGATACAATGGATTATGCATCTCTAGTTTTTCATTCACCGAACAATCAAACTAATCTATTAATTTTAGAAAAAGATTATTGAAAATTATTATACCATAACAAAATTCTCATCTATCAAAATAAACTATTAAAACCTCTAATGAAAAATACCTCATGATTTGGATTTGAGCCACAATTATTTACGGGGCAATATTAACAAAACATTAAAACTGAAGCTGTTATAACCAACCCCCCTCCTTACCACCTGTGCTAATCCAAATGGGTGAAGCTGCAATAATACTAATTCCAATGAATGCACTCTTCTTTTTTCTCCTTTTCATTTAATTGGCTTCTGATGTAATAACAAACAATCAACAATGCAAGATAACTACTAGATAGTTCAAAAGAAAAATCAACTATGCAACATAGCTTGTTAAGTGCTACAAAGTTCAGTTCAACAGTAATGAAGTTTTGGTGGCTGGTTTATCACTCCAACCAGTTCAACTCAATAAAAAAAAAAGTAGAAAATAAAGAAAAAATCATAAATATACTTTTTACAATGGTTTTTAAGTTAAAATATATATAAATTAAAAAAAAAAAAAACAAGACTGGACCAATCCAATCGTCAGATTAGTTCCCAGTTTAACCAGTTTGATTGGTTGGTCCTGTCTAGTTATTAAAGCACTGGTGCATAGGAAGGCACCTGTATGCAAACTAGAGTGCAGTTAAAGTGCTTTAGCCATCTTCTGCTTGACGATTAGACAAAATGTATGCAGTTTTATCTGTGTTTCTTATAATCAAAGCAGATGCAACATGCTTGAGAATTTTAATAGGATACAAAAGATAGACAAAAAGAAGGCAAGCTTACATGGGCAGCACATTTACAGGTACAGCATTAGAGTGAGAGAATTGTATTATAGCAACAAGAAGAGGGTTAATCCAAAATCAGTTGGAGTTTAAAAGAGAGCACCATTTGTATATCATTGATCAACTTTGATGGTGAGAAATCTTCACAGGCATAGCTATATGCTTTGTCCATTTTAAGGAAGACTAATTCCAGTGTCCAAGCTGAGACCCTGTCTGAGTAGCCTTTGCTTTCTTAGACCCTCATGGCATGGAGCGAAAAAATCATGCTTTAATGCATCCTCTGCACTGATCCTCAGTCTTGGGTTCACTGTCAGACACTTGTCTACGAGATCAATAAGAGAGCTTGGGATTATATCGAGGAAATCCTGTCTCTTTGTGTTTATTTTACACCATTCCAACAGAGTTACAGATGGCAAAGACTGTATTTTATATAGGTCCTGCAGGAAAATTAATCATTTAAATGCAAGTTCCCATTTTTGTAATTCTAAGTATTGTAGATCATAACTATGAACTATAAATACCACTGGGAATGAGGATTCTCGGTCATGTAGCTTTGAAACTTCCCACAGATCTTCACTGCCCCTCAGTTTTGCAATATCCTTTATGTTCCTGAAAACAGTATCAGCACAGTTGGCAAATTATTGTGGATAACACAGATGTTGGCATAAATGCTTTTGGATTACAAACAAAATAACTTACTGTTCAGGATCACCGTAAAAGGGTGTTCTTCCAATCATCAGGTAGAGTAAGGTGACCCCAGCAGACCAAATATCAACCTTGGGCCCTTGATGGGGAGACCTGAACAACACCTGAATGAACCATTCATTCAACATGAAGCTTCAATTGTACCATTTTGAGATTGCCTAGCATTCTCGTATTATGTATTTACTTTTCCATGGGAAACATAACGAAGTCCTAGGGGGCACAGACAATTGTGTAACTACAAAGTTCATTATACTTCTTATTTCCAGGTCATATGATCTCTCCAGTGTCAGCTTATGCATATATAACAGACATGAAATCAACAGTTTTTATCAATAGATAATAAAACTGGCATACAAGATATGCAAGCCAAAACATTTTGAGTTCATGCATCCTTAAACAAATCTGAAATAGATTCATGGAGCATTATATGCGAAATATAAAATAAAGATGAGATGTTTGATAACTCTTTTTTTTTCCTATCATGTGAGGTGGTAGTGAGCTTGGAAGACAGATATTTCAAAACACCACCATTTCATTACAAAGATGTTATATTCAGCCTTTCACCATTGTTCATTACAGTAACTGCATCTTTTTTTATTTTACTTGTATATCTATCCAGTTTTGTAAATATTTCTTCAAAACCATAAAACAGATGCATCAGAATAAACATCATAACATGTCATCAATAATAGAAAATTTTATATACGAACAGTGATACAACATCACAAATCATGAATGAATTCAGATTTTTGGCAACTATTTCGATAATTCAGTAACCAGCTAGTTTTAATTATCTACTCTTCAAAAAATGTTCATAGCAACTAACTAAGATACTAAACTGGGGTAACCAGACTAATGCAGTCATCTCACCTCTGGAGGACGGAAACCTTTGGTTCCAACACATGGACCTTCTTTCTTGTGCTTCCCATCTTCTATTGACAAAAAAAATGAGAAAAAGAAAATAACACAGCTGTAACAAATCAAATCATTGAAGTCATAATATAAGACACACCTTTGTTCTTTATTAAGCATATACCAGGACTAGCCATTCCAGCCGAATGCAGAGGCATTGGAGTGAGATAAATGAGTTTTTCATCTGTTTTTCGAGGAGGTGCAGCAATCCTCTTTCTAACAGAAGCTGGAATGCTTGATGCTTCATGATTTGGACTCTGCATTGCTTCCTGCAACAAGCTGATTAGTTCCTTCCTACCTTGACATGGTAAAGGCTCTCTGAACCTTTCTACAGAAGGAGTCCTAGTACTTGTCACATCCTTCGCTGATGTTATGCCAGAACCATCTGCTCCTTGACTTTTCATAATATTCCAACCACGCAAGTTTTTCTGGGCCTTTGTGCTGTCCAGAACTCTTCTTTTTTGGTTATTGGGTTCTAAAGTTTGTTTCAACCCTTTTTTTCCCTCTTGATTGACTATATCCAAGGATTTAGAACTTGGAAACCTCCTGCTTTTGATGGAAGGAACAAATTTGGTATTAGGAAGTGCAACATGATTGAAGCTTACATCATTCCCTGTCTTTACTCTGTCTGCAAAAGTATAGAAAGAAGTTTCATCAATTATCTCACAAACATTGGATCATAAGACCAAGCTGTGGCTAAGAAATCTGATCTGGACATAAATACTTGCCAGAGTTCTACCTGGTTTGAAAGCTTGCAAATAAAGATATAAGCAATAAAGAAAAGGTCAAAAAGGGTAGACATCAAGGGGAAAAAAAATCAGTAAACTAGTTACTAGAAGTTGCATCTAAATGGTTATATTTCTTCTTGATAAGTTCACAAATTAATTAGCAGGTATAACAACAAAAAATTCAGGCCAGTGTTGACCACTTCATTCTCTAAATCAAATCCATTTCAATGTTATATTTAAATATAGGAGTTCAGATAGGAAAAGGAACTTACTAGTTGTTCCATGCTTTTGCCGTAGATCCTGTCAAAAGCACAACAAACACCAAGATGATTGTCACTAACCTATTAATGTAACTGTGAAACAAGCCGCATAAGTAAACAGGCATGGAAATGTATTCAGACAAATATAACTAACCAGGGCAAGGTTAAAATCAATGAGATAACCTTTATTGGCCTCGCGAGAGAAAAGGAAGTTACCAGGTTTGACATCTCTATGGACTATTCCCTGCTAACATGAAAAGAAAATTTCATGATTCTTTGTTTCTAAATAACATGCAAATCAGCATGGTAGTTATGCAGCAGTACAGCTTACATGCTTATGAAGACTAGCAAGTGCTCTGAACATGCAATACCCATACCATCGTAGCTGAAATATATCTATTTCCTTCTTCAACACCTAGAAGTTAAATCAAAACGTACATCAACCAACTGAACTAACAAAGATGATCCATTAAAGGATATCATAATTACCTCTGGTCTATCATGCTCAACATGCTCCAGAACAAAACAATCAGAATTTCCACTCTTAGAACAGCCTTCGTATTTTATTACAAAGTTCTTCCCCCTGAATTAATAAAATCAACATGTGTATTAAATATTAGAACTTTCTATAATTCAAATGCAAGGATAATTTCTTCAAGTGAATTGAACTTTCTTAAAGCCTTACCCAAAGCGCTCCAGCATCCTTAGCTCATTGCTAACATGGTGCCTATGAGCATTTTCATGAGGGCCTGCAGATGCCGAAATATAGAACTTGAGATCAAACAATTATTTTATATTATTGGTAAATCATCATCACAAACAGTAAGGGAAAAAAAAAAAAAGAGAGACCTTCCGAGAGCTATGTATCACTGCATACTCTAATTTTTTTTTTTTTTCACTAAGAGCACTGTTTTCAATCAATCACTGGAAATTCCTCATTAAGAACACTGTTTTCAATCAACAACTGGAAATTCTACTAACAGTGAGCCAAACACACAAAAATGTTTGATGTTCTCGTTTACTTTTACAAGAGAAGGAAAAATAAAAGGATCTTCCAATACTTTCTTCAGGGGTAATCTTGATGAATGATAGGAAATGTAATAACCTTCAATCTATTCATACTTAGTGGCTAATGGCCAGAATTACTGCTTTTATAGTAGAAAATTTCCAACAAAGTCAAAGATCTGACATATGTGGCCCACAGCTAGTTACAATTATGCTGATTAAAATTTAAGTGATAGAAACAGGAATTGACAACAGCATGGCACAAAACCAATTGTCTCACATACATTTAATGGCAACTGTGGCCCCATCACTCTTCCTTCTTGCCCTGTAAACAGTGCCATAACCACCTGGAAGTTTTTAATTGTCAGTATCAATGTCAATGAATGGGAGGAAAGTGGCAAGAGTCGCGAAAAAAAAAAGCTTTAATACCTGAACCTTCTTCTTCTTCTACGATATAAGAATCAAAGCATGGTAAATCCTTGGTTTCCACTTGATCCTGCAAAGGAAACATCATTAGTCACTAACCAATGGAACGGGAGCTAAATAATAGGAACACAGGTTATGCTTAGTGAGTAAGCTCCATTTAGAACACAGACACAAAGCAAGCCAGCAAACAAAGAACATAGAAATTGCAGAGTAGATCTTACCAAGGTAGAAACAGAAGCAGCATCCTTCCTGCCTTCTTTAATTTGCATACTGTCATGTTTCTGCTTTGGTTTTTGAGCCATACTAATTTCCATGGTATTTCTCTTAACCTGCTGGTTCTCTTTGGGAGTGGGTTGGTCAACAGTTTGCTGTCTAGGTGAAGTCATTATATTCCCAAAAGTGAGCTTCATTTTTGCAGAGGGTTTTGACAACTGCCTCTGAACCTCAGAGAGTTTAACTCTTGGAAAGTTGGCCTGCTTCTTTGCACGAGTAGTTATCTCTTTATCCAAAGGTGTAAGTTCATTCAAACTTTTACCTTCACTTTCTCTTGGCATACCCAATGGAGCAGTATTAACTGGATGGTAAAAGTTTTCTTCTTCTCCTTTCATGTTACCGGAATCATTTAACAGCCCCTCCTCTTTGCATTCAGTTCCAACTATTTCAATACAACAATCATTTGCAGCATCATAGGCATCATTAACACTTGCACATACTGATGGTATTATACTGCTTTGTTTAAAATCCTCCCTGCAAGAAGTAGCATCAATGTCTGTTCTACTTTTCAAATCTACCTCATCAACTTTAGCTTCTTGGCACACACCTTGACTGTCCAACGTTGTCCTGGGAAGAGCAGATTCTTCAGCCAGCAGAGGCTCCATGATTCTTTTGTGCTCCATCCTTTCCACAATAATTGTACTTGTTTCATCCTCAACTTGTTCCACATTCCTTCGTTTATAGATTATTTTATTGCCAATGGTTTTGATGAATAAGTCAGGTGGAAGAAGGATGTTATTTAGCTTAATATGCATGAAACTAGGCTCAACATTTACGCGTCTGCTGATATTTTCAGTTAGAAAATGCACCTGCATAATTGACCCAATTTAATGGTTCCTATGTAGATTATATAATCTAACAAAACTATAACTAGATAATCACTATACTGACCTATCTAATTAAAAGTTCCTAAGAAAGTTACGCACTAAGCAAAAAAGGACGAGTTCAAAAAGGCAATACTAACTGTAATTACTAAATCACTTGAAATTCTACAATTGCTAACTATGCATGTATTCTTAAAATTGGAATCAAAGAAATAATCAAATCTGAAATTTAATTCACCTAAAATCTTAGACAACAGGAATCAGTGAGTAAATTTTCTAAATTCGAAGAATACCTTAGGGCAAGCATTTCGAATTCTTTTCGAACAAGGAGGAACTGATCTATGCTTCTCATCCACTGTAACACAAAGGCCAAAACAGAATCACAAACTAAACAAATACAAAAGATAAAAAACAAAAATAATAATATTAATTAAAAAAAAAACTTTTTTTAACCTTCTCCAGAATCAAATCCGATCCGCTTCCGCTTCCTGAAGTACATCCTTAGAGCATCATCCAAAAGCATTCCAGGCCAATGCACTTCAGTACCGATCGGAGTCCCAAACGCGTCTATCAAGTTGAAATTAGAGAAAAATCGTTGAAAAGCGAGAAGGCCGAGTAGAGAAATGGTCACAAAGCGATGATTGCTACTGGTACTGCAAGTTAAGGTAATTGGCGAGTTAGGAATAGAGCATAGAAATTGGATAAGATCGGGAGTTGCAGGGAAGAGAGTGCAGCGAGATGAGAGCTCTAAAGTTGAAGTTGGCCGGCCGATTGAGAGAACAAGGGAGAGGAGGTGCCATGCCTTTTGTGACTCGGAATAGGCGGTGGTGGTGATGGTGGATAGCGAGTCAAGTAGAGCGAATTGCGAATTCGGTAAGTGAGTTTGCATAGCGATTTAGGATTGTCACAGGAGAGAGAGAGAGGGGTTAAGGCATGTAGATGGATGTGCAATATTTGCAGAAAGGCGTGGTGAGAGACGGAGGCGCGGATTTGGCACATTTTGAGGTTTTTTAGATTCGGCAAATGGAATCTCCCGCCAATTTTCCTCTTTCAGAGTCGCATTCATACTGAGATGATATTACGATAATGACCTTTTATCACCATATTTTATATAATTTAATATAATATTTAAATATGATTAATTACTATTTTTCTGTAAAATGACATAATAAAATAAGTTTTTTTTAATTTTTTAAAAATATATTAATTTTAAGTGATGAATGTTCTGTTATATTAATTCTTATTCAATTTAATTTTGCAGTTAGTCAACCTTAAAATGCACAATAAGAATAATAAAAAAACAGAAATATTATTATCTTTTATTTTTAATTAATTACATTATATTTTTCTTAAAAAAAAAATTATTTTCATATTTTTTTATAAATATAAAAATAAAAAATAAATAAAAATATTTTTTATTTGTTTTTTATTTTAAAAAAATAATTTAAGAAAAATTAAATTATTTCTTCTTAAATTTTTTAATATAAATAAAAAATTCATTTTTATTTTTTTGAAAAATTTAAAAATAAAAAGTAAAAATATTTTTATTTTTTATTTTTTATTTATAAATTTTTTATTTTTTAAAAAATAAAATAAAAATATTTTTAATTATTTTTATTTTAAATTTATCAAAAAATATGAAAATGCATTTTTAACTCTAAAAAATATTTTTAAAGCAAAAATAAAATAAAATTAATTAATTAAAAATAAAGAATAAGAGTATTTTTATTTTTTTATTGCCATTGTTAACTATTTTAAAGTTAATTAACGATAAAATTGGACGGAATAATTTAGTAATATATTATAACATTTGTCAGAGGCATTTAATGTATTTTTAAAAAGTTAGGAGGAGATTTATTATATTATGTTATTTTATAAGAGGAAAATAGTAATTAATCAATTTAAATATTATTCTTCATCAGTTTAAAAATAAATATTATAATTATAAAATAAATAAATATTAAAAAAAATTAACTATTTTAATATTTATTTTCTCTTAATTAACTACAATTATCTTCTTTATTATTTTAATATATTTTTTTAATTAAATATAATCATCTTCTTATTTTTTAAAAAATAATAAATATTTTTATTTTTTCAAATTTACATTAGTTATATAAGATAAATTTATAAAGATATTATTAAAATGTTATGGTAAAATATAATTTAAATTAAAAAATAAAATAATTAAATTCACATATATTAAAATAGAAACTAAAATATTTATTTTAATACAGGGTAAGTAACATTTTGTGCATGCATATAAATGATGGATAACTTGAAATATGGAATTGGTGAAAATTACAATTCATTTTCCTTGTATTTGAGAAAATGCTAATTTATATTAATTTTATTTTTTAACTGATATATATTATTTTATTTATCATAATGTTTTTAAATATATGAATTTTGTAATATATTTAACATAAAATTAATATTATAGCATCACAATAGGTAATATATATAAATTAATAAAAAAAAAATTAATGGTGATCATGTAGCATTGTTCTTTGTAAAATTGTTGTCATTGTTGTGAGTTTTGACATACGTAGATGATACAAATGGACCTGGTGGCCTCGTCATGTCCAAGAACGAAAGTGCGGCCCAGTCCTAATTCCCCAATCACGAACCAGTTCAGATCCAATTGCTATCTTGGGGCTCTAATCTTGACCAAAATGGAGGTCAAAATCAATAATGCTATTTAGTATTTATGGATCATGGCTGTCTTCAGACACATCCCAGTATATCTAGACTGACAGGATTACTCACCCGTTTTTATCACATAACATAAATATTCTTTGGAATGCAGTAGTGCTTGATGAGCTACTATTTTGATACAGTGATTACAATAGGTTGGTTGTTGCTCTTGTGGACTTCAGGTTTGTTTCGAGTATCCGACCAGGAGGTAGGAATTCGAGTCTCTTGTCAACTCGAGGTATCTGTTAGCCCTATGAATGCAGCATTTCAGGTTTTTCTTTTTCTTTTTTTTTTGGGTAAATTTGACTCTACTTGAACTCACTCTTTTTCAGTCTTAGAAATGAGTCGAATGTCAATTAATGAAAAAAGTATATCATCAGTTTAAAGTCTGAGAACTCTTAATAATCAGGCAATCAAAGTACCAAGAGTCTTAATAGGATTCAAAAACTCTTAATAATCAACCATTCACCACCTATGCCATGACCATATTGCCAAAAAAGAATCATAACTTCGTTTAACTTTTAACTGAAAAGGGATCATTAAGCCTCAAAAGCATAACAGAGAAGAAGAAAATGAGGATAAAATTGAAGCTGTCAGCGATGCCTATGCACATACTCGAGGCAAGGCACGCTAACATCAATGCTCGCCGACTGAATGGCATTGTTAAAAAAAAGATTTCAATCTTGAAAATTTTCAAGTATTTAATTTAGCTCATTGATACTTGAGCAAAAACAGTAACCCACACTTCAGAAATTTCAAAGAAAATTGCCACTTACTGATTCAAATTAACAGTAACATATGAATGAAATGAAAATATTTGCAACCAACAGTAACATATAAATGAAATATATTTGGGAAACCAACAGTCACAGCACTCAATGTACAAAAGGAAGGGAAGAAGAGACACCCTTTTCATCCAAACAGAACTTGTACAGTAAAATAGACAAGAATTTTTTTTTTTCTCCTGAGATGCTGTGGTGTCAAGTCATTCTGTGGATGGTGAAGACAATGAGAGGTTCAGGAGGAAGCCAACCATAATTCCAATTAGTCCCACAACAAATGCAAAAGTCAGGGAGAATCCTGGATCACTTTTCCGATATTTCCGTCTCTTCAGCATGTCCTGCAGGAAAGAAAAAGGAATTTAAATTTCATGGGTAATTTCTGCTAAATTGTACATGATGTACGTTATATTCAGAAATACATATGCACTCTCCTCATCTTTTTTTTCCGTCCTTTCATCCTTTAATTTGACTAGTCCTCCAAATCAGATATTATTACAACTTAACAAACAGACCCTTACCACTCAATTTACAACAATGAAATATGTGTCCCACAGGAGGGGAACACCCAGTCAAACATGCTATTGGAAATTTCTTATTGGATTTAGGAGACCTTCTCCCAGAATCATGTCAGATCCATCTGTCTTCATTCAAAAATCAACAAAAAAGAGGGAAAAAAAAATATTCCCATGCCTTGGCTTGGTCAATCATACAATCAGCCTCCAGCATTATTAAGATCAGATTTTGAGGGATCTATAAACAAACCCCAAGCCTGTGGGACATCTAATAAAAAAATTGAGTCATATTTCGTCAAACATCGACTTATAGATAATCTTTAAGTTTTCATTCAAATATTTGATGTTAATTGACTGTTGAAAATGGTGCAAGTAAATTAATAAATAGAGGAATTTGAATAGATTTTCCATAGCGGTTATTTGTGACTAAGCTCACCTTAAGCTCACTCCAGGAAGGTGATAACTGATAACCATAAACATTTTGGCACATTTATAAGAAAACAGCTGCTTTGGCAAAAAGGGACAATTCTCTAACAACTTTTATTTAACGACTAAAGGTGCATATCATAGTGACCTTGGATTTAATAATCCAAATTTCAAAGTACTTGCAAGTTACTAAATACAAAATAAATCAAATAAATAAAGCAGGCCAAAATATGGAGTGGGAACTAACCAGTTCCTGTTGCAGTTGCTGTGTGCTTCGAACAGCTGCATCCCTTTCATCCTTCAGGCGCTGTAAAGCCTGATTCTACATACAACAGAAATTTCATAGAGTTAATTTAATAAGTAGATTATTTAGAAGTCATAAGATGTGCTACACTGTGAGGGGATAACACAGAAAGCTAGCTTGTTTGGTGAACTAAAAAAAAAATAACATCAAGTTGTTTACTGCTCTCTATTATTCAAAACTTGTATAAATTGATCAGAATAGAGTGATGCATCGCTTTCATGTAAGACTAGAAATTCCCTGCAGTTGTACACAATTAAAAAAAAAATAGCATGCAACAGCACATACCTTGAGCAGACCAACTCTATGTCACAGCAACTTAAAAGGAAAAGAATAATATACATATAGCAGTAACGATGCTCAGAATTGATAAATCCGCACCTCTGCTTTTGATATGCTAATATTATCAATTTAAACACACAAAAAAAAAAAATGGTTCATTTATAATCAAACATTTTATTTTGCTGACATCCCAAACCCTCAATTCATCATCGACCTTTTGTAATCATAACATGTCAATATGTCATTCACCTATAATGAGAAATAATTACGTCTAATTATTCTAGTTAAGGACTTCTTACTTGGTGATTAAATCTTTTTTTTTATAAACCGTGATCAAGCAAGTAAGCAAGATATGCAATCCATGCATGAATGAAGCTATCAGATATCTATGTGCAGCTAAGTCTGCCAGCAAACTAGAACAAATACAACTTACAGAGTTAGTATCAGGATTCTTTGAGGACTTCCTCAATGCTTCATCTTCTGAGTTTCCTTGAGCTGATGGAGTGGCATATACAACTCTAAGCTTGCATTCTTGTATTGTCTTTCCACCATTGTCCTTATTAAACTGACAAAAAAGGAAATTAGTTGCATAAAATTAATTTCACTTCAATACGATATTTGAACAAAGAAATTTTCTTCTCCAATTTAACATTCTTACAGTCTCTGGCGGAAGCTCATCAACATCAGTATGTGGAGGTACTGTTGTACTTTGCAGGAGAAACTTATCTTTGCATTGCATGTCTGGAGGATATTCGCGTTGGGCTTGAAGAGTAACTGAATATCCAGCAGGCAGCAGTTAGTTTAACTGCAATGTCATATGATCAAATAATTTTGACTAATAAAAACTATTCTAAGAGCTGAAAGCAGGCTAGCATATACTACGCAAGCAAATAGCATATTATGGACAACCAGCAGATATATTTTGTCTATAGAAATCTAAAGCTGTTCAAGACATCACCTAGCAAACATCTAACAAATTCCCTGCAGATACACTGTTCACATCTTTTACGCTACACCATTATGACCTTTTTGTGGACATCCATCCTAAAACATATATCCATATATAATTAAAGCATTTATAATTTTAAAAAAGTACAGAACTTCCTAGGAAAAAGGCCATGATGGAGTAAAAATAGCACCTCTGATGACACACGAATCCCATGGCTGTATAACACCAGTATTGGGCCTTACAAAGTACTTCTTGGGTGAAGTGGTTTTAACCTGGCAAAGAGGGAAGCATAATTATAGTCAAATTTGTAATGGCTTTAGTACATATCAACCACAAAGAAGTTCAAAATATTATGTGCAGTAATGGAGAGGGTACCTTAAAAGCAACATGGTGCTCTGTATTGTTCACAACTTTAAGATCACAAATGCTTTGCTTCTCCAGCTCAACTGATTGCATGCAAAACATGATTTTAAGCCCCATAAAATATTGTGTACTCAAATCGATAAGACAGTAGCATAATTGATGCATATAAATAATTAACTCGTACTTTTTTAAAGAGCATCAGCATTTTCAAGAGTACAAGTATAAAATCACATTCAGATAAAATGTTGTCATTTTCATGATTTCATCAATCATTCATACTTCATAATAGCACCTTTTTTAGCTCATAAATCCGGAAAAACAACACTAGAGCTGCTGGGAAGGTACAAGATCATTTCATCACCATCTTTTAATGTTCTTTCACTTTTTATCAAACAAGTTTTTCTAATCTAGGAAATTAAGGCGAGTCTAATCCACTATATTCTTCACACTAATAAGCTTTATTTTAATCTGCATAAAATTCCACACCCTTTGCTTGCACAAGTGACCATCTGTATACAAAAAAGAGCCCATGAATGCGACCGACCAAAAAGACAGAATCAATAATAACTTCCGTTTCTTCCAACTAATTTTCCTCCTACTGTCGTTGCAAAGCCAAAAGTTATCTACCAGCATAAGCTATATTTTTGGGTAATTTTGGTTTGTTTCTAGCATAACCAAATGTGTTTTTTCTTTTTTCTTTTTTCACATGCTTATCTACACACCAAATTAATTAGTAAGTAGGTTGAAGATAAGCAATCCTTCTTGACAACAAACACAAAGGATATTCTAATTCATTAGACCTAAAATGTACCGCAATAATTCAAAATTATGATCAGTTAATACATTCTCCAATGCATTAAATCGCATAAAAATACACATAAATTGGAGACAGCGAAATATATATATATATATATATATATATATATATAAAGAGAGAGAGAGAGCGCACAAATGAATTGGAGCTCATCAGGATGAACGGAGATCAACTGATTACCACCACCGGCAGTCATGTCGAGATCACAAAACACGGATCAATCAAAACCTCAAAAAAAAATCACAAAATCGGAAAAATCAACAAGCAAACCCTATAATTCAAAAGAAGAACAACAATAATAACAAGTTTCAGAGAGTCAAAACTCCGAAACCGAAGCAATCACCCAGTGAAAATTAGAGAAGAGAAACGAGTCAATGCAACGAGTTGCAGGGAGAGATAAATTTAGAAGCATAAAGAAACATGTGTTGTTAAACGAATGTGGAGAGGAATTTTGGTTCTGCAACTAATAAAAAAGAGTCGCTCGCAGTTATAGGCACCTATTTCGGTTTTTTTATCGGTTCAAGCGTTTTCGTTTGTCTAAAAAGTGAAAAGCTTTCTCTTTCTCTCTCTTTCTCTGGACTGTGAAGGGAATGGTAGTTTGGTCTTTTCTCTGCAACCGGAAATAAGGATGGTAGAGAGAGGAAGAGAGATAGAGAGAGGGGGAGCTTTGTTCAATCGGAGAGAGAAGACAGAGCAGAAGACACGTGTGGAATACATATGGAGATGAAGCCCGGTTCATATGTGTATCATATTAGACACGTAGGAGTTATAGTTAATTGTAATTTTTTTATCCATATTCAAAAAAAAAAAATTAGAAAATCATGATTAGGTAATTATCTTCATAAATTATTAATTTAATTTATTAATTCATCGATAAAAAAATTTATTATATAATAAAAATTATTAATTTATTAACTTTTTATTTATAAAATTTTTATTATATAATATAACATAATTTAGAAATGGGAAAAATTATATAATTTAGAAATGGGAAAAATTATACCTTTCTTTTTAAGAAATTTATTTATAAAATTAACGATTTTCATTTCAAAATTAATTAAAATCAATATTTTTTATTATTCAATTTATTTTAAAAAAAATAAAAATTATTATAATTCAAATTCTTATGCAATATAAACAAATCTTCATTTCACGTGATTGCATCAACATCCCTCATTATTAATATTCTTAAAATTGTATTAATAAAAAAATCGATAAAAATAAAAGATTAAAAAGTTAAAAATTTAATCGAGATTGAACCGATTAAATCGAAAATAATTAAATTTAAAATTATATAATAAAAAATACATTAATTTATTTTTTCTATTATACAATAAAAAAATAATTTAATTAAATTTAAATTAATAATATAATAATAACTAATTATTATGAAAATGAAAATTATCATAATTAATTTTACATAAAATTATAAAAATATTTTTTACATTATATATTATTATATAAAAAAATTTAACTTATATATCATACTAGTTGTCCTATAATTTTTTAATATTTAAGTAGTTTTACCATTAAAAAAATTTAATAAGAGTTAAATCATAATTAAATTAAATATGTAATAAATATAAGGTATATTATATGTATATTAAATGTTAAAAATATGATAAATAAAATATATTTATATGAAATAAATAAATTAATACACATTAGTTAATAAATATATTAAATAATAATTAAAATAAAATTTAAAATCACAAAAACATATATATATTTATATTTTAAGAATATATTAATTTTAATAGGGTTAATTATCTTAAAAAATTAATAGTATAATTTACTAATTAATTGAATTATCTGATAATTATAAATATTAATTTTGAAAAAATATTAATAAAATTTGTTTTTAGTATAGTGAAAAAACTCTTAAAAAACCTTCAAAAGGTTTTGGATTCGTATCTCTTTTGGCACAAGAAAATTTCAAGAATGAAATGGTATGATTCTGATTTAAAACGGTATCATTTTGATAAATAAAAAATAAAAAAAAAATTAATCCGTCCAAATAAGAAAATTGATTCGATTTGACAAATTCAACCGTTAACTAGTCGATTTGATTATTTTTTAATATAATTTTTTGGCGACGGATAAAATAAAATTAATCGATTCTATTTTTTATTTAATTTTTGATTTTTCAATTCAATTAGCCAATTTAATTCGGTCTGATTTTAAAAATTATGCTATAAATCATTATACATTCAATCTATTTTATCTATCAAATCCCCAAACATTGAAAGGTTAAGAACCCTATTACCCCATTATAGGGTAGGAGAGAGGATCTCTCAAGTTAATAAGTTGTACCTAATTAAATTATTAATGAAACAGCAAATATTTTGAGCCTCCATGATTGGATCATATGCATTGAAATAATATTTACAACCCATGTGCACTTGCTAAAGTTACTTTGATTTTCAGAGTATAATTTGGATGTTGATAATTGTTTTTATTTTTATTTTTTTCAGCAAGCAAACTTTAAGAAAGATAGAAATTTTAGTTGGCATAACATAAAGAGATTTTTATGAGTTTCAAAAGTAATTCTCAATTTGGAATTTCGTAACTAAACAATCCCTTTTCTCCATCATAAGATGGGTAGGAAGCTTTTCCAACTTCAATCTCTCCACAAAAATTACTTTCAATTTCATGTGTCAATCCCATTGGAAGGGGAGGAAAAGAAATAATATATATATTCAATCAATAATAATATATATATATTTTTCAATTGTGATTGATGGAGTAAAATTATTACCTTTTTTTTCCCTTAATTATAGTTAGTCATAATTTAATTTCATTGATAAAATAAAAAAAATGAATAAAAATTAAAGACAGTATCTTATTTTATTTAATATTACCAATTTACCATTTGACCTATTTACAACCTTCTAATAATTTTGTTTTTCAGTTTTAGTACATAGAAAATTAGTATAATTTCTGTTGAAGATTATTTGTTTCTATTTTCTTTTATACTAGAAATTAATATATTGAAAAACGAATGGAAAAACAAAGCAAAATCTCTTTTTATGTTTTCATTTGCAGCAATTTATTCTATTTCTTTTTCAAACACCAAATAATAAAAATAAACATATTTTAACAATAAAATTCTCTTAAAATTAAGAAATAAAAACCAGTAACCAATAACCAATACAAATGGCCCTAATTGAGATTAGCCGTGAAAATATGTAATTTTTTGGTATGACATTTTACTTTTCTTAAACATTGAGTTTCACAGCTTACCTAATTGTGCACATCTGCATTTCAAGATTGCAAAAATTGCAGGTTTAAGATAAGCTAAGACAAGAAAAAGAGAGTTAAAAATGGTGGATTAAACGCAAGAACAATTTTAAAGTAACTCCTGCATTGGTACGTATATAAATATTAGAGGAAATAAAATACAAAACGGCATCTAAAAGATTAGTACTAGTTATTAAATTATGTCCCCTGATTAAGACATTATCATTAAAATAAGATAGAACATGGATTCAACATTTAAAAGATCAGGGCCCTCTTCAACAGAGACAATAGCTATTACGCCATCTCAGACCACACCTCACCTGCATGTGAAAGTCAACACCTTTGCCTCTTCACCCAACCCCAACCTAAACAAAACACTGTTACTTTCATTAATCTTTTCTCTAACTTCTTCATCTAATTATTCTTCTTAATAGTTGATAAGTATCATATAAAACAAAAATATTCTTTGTTTGGGCAACATATGAGAAAGGAAATCAGAAACAATGAGAAAAGAATAAAGGCATTCTTATTTTGTGACAACTTTTTAAAATTTACCACACATACACTAAGAAGTAAAGGATAATTTTAGATGAATGGGTCAAATGATTCAAATCATACCTAAATAGTCTTATGTATCTGTAAAAAACACAGCCAGCAGATGCACTATTCTGTAATTGATCCTGAAGAAATTACAACAAATGTTTAATCCGCATTTTTTTTATTTCTTTGTGAGAAGCTGATTTCTCCTAATAGATAGAGCTTCAAGTAAAAAGTTTTGAGAATCAAGTAAGCCTATTTTTCAAAACTAATAAGCTTAAATGGACATAAATAGAGAAGAATTCGAGTAGCCATCAAAATCAAGCACAACAGTTAGAAAAAGATGCGAGTGCAACTTCTGAACCTATTTTCACGCCCAGATGTAGTACACAGCTCTTTTCCTGCTTTCATTTTACAAGCATTTCAAAGGACAACATTGCATAGCCACTTAAAACAAATTTCTGTGCCTTAAGTATAAGAAATTTAGATGGTCAATGACTGTAGATAGCAGCCTATCAATAAGAATGATGAACTTTCTTTCCAACTTTAGCTTTGAGGGGCCTCAAATAATTTCAACCAATAAAACAACAGAAATATAAGCACCTACTCAACTAATAAAAGCATCTCAGTACTTAAATCGCTGGTCTACTGCAATATACATTTCTAGAGAACAATATATAAGAATTAGATATATTCTCCCTCTCTCTTTCCACAAATAAGCAGACATGCAAGGCTGATGCTTGTGCAATGTGTAGTCAAGATGGAAAGGAAGTCCAATTATCCAAAAAGAATGAGAGAGAAAGGATAGTATCACAGCTGATCAAATATAGAACTATACAGTACAAAAACTGAAACATTATATGGTGTCATTTTTGCATAAACGAGATCCAATAATCTATGCAAACAACAATTTCTTAAAACAAATAAAATGAAAGTAGATACATGGAAATTCTGTCCTTTCAGTATATCTGCAGAAGAACTGAAAGCGCCATGTTTTTCATTTAAAGGTGGACAGCCGGGGAAGCTTCTCTCTCAGATAATACAACCTTGCCCTTCTGACCTTCCTATGTTTGACTACTCTTATTTCCTTGATATTTGGTGAGTAGCTGTGATCACGAAAGATGACAAATTAATCATTATCTTTATTTGTCATCATTATCTCTTAATCACTAAACAAAGACAATTAACAAATAAAGGGAAGAGAAAAGATGAATCTGAAGTCAAAACAAAACTTAGGAGACTGGTGCTATGAGGATGAGAAGTTGCAAAAACAGTTGGAAACATCAATAGCATGGTCAAAAATCTAAAACTTGCTTAGCTTATATTCCTAGCATCATAATGCATATGCATCACATGTCCCAATTGCAAAGAGTCAACTTTGAACTTATTTCCCTAATGCTTCAAGGCATTAGGCCTAAATTGCCTAAAAATTTCAGTATTCATGCCAAGGCCCAAGAATGAATGCAACACAATCAACCAAAAGTGACATAAACTTGCAAAAGTGGGACAAACTCATAAAATATGCTATCATCTAAAGCATTAAGACTTTTTTTTTTAACCATCTATTCAAAAACTCTCTTATCATAAAAGACAGTAAACATGCATTAATTGCTGTAGCAATGAACATAAAGAGAGGAGGCTGACTAAAAAAAAATACTCACAGAGGGAATACAATCTCAACACCTATGCCAGCAATAATCCTCCGAACTCTAATTGTAGTGTGAATACCAGCATTTTGCCTTGATATAACAATACCTTTGTAGATGGACAACCTACGCCTATTTTCCGGAACTTCCTGTAAACAAACCACAAAAATCAAATCTATACAGGACTTACATTAGACATCAACACTGAGAACAATAAGAAATGCAATTACCAATTTAATCTCTACTATATCCCCAGTCCTAATATCTGGAATTGGCCTTTCCTTCTCTGATGCCTCAACTGCTCTCTTATTCAATATCTACTCAAAGAATATCAAATACTTATCATCCTGAGAAAAAAAAATTTCAAACATATAGATAACAACGAGAATCAATTAAGTACCCCCATTATATCCCCAAGCTTGATTATTGGCTTTCTCGGTTCTTTCACTTTTTCTTCGGCTTTCACGTCCTCACCTTCTACGTTCTCTTCCTGTTCTTCTCCTCCAACAATTTCACTTTCTTCTACTACTTCGCCGCCTCTAGTTTCCTCGGATTCCGCTCTGGCGACAATCCTCTGTCTCGCAAATGCGGAAATGATTGCTTCCAGATTTGAAGCAACAGAATTTGACGAAACTCGAGAAGTCGAATTGCAAAGAGAGGAACCACGATACATTGTTGCAGAAAACCCCAATTTTCTCGGAGTTGGGCTTCTCGGAATCAAAACTAGCGCCTGCATGCAAAGCAAAACCCCAAATGTAAACAAAATAACATGAAACGAAAACAAAGAGGACACACATATCCCAATCATAAGAGTACCTGAGGAAGAATTTTAGAACCCATTTTTGTTTCGAAAAGAGAGAATCAGGGTTTCAAATTAGGGCAAAATCAATAAGAAGCCATTATTGTCCCTGGTTTTAAGTGAAGATTGTAAGCAGACTGAAAATGCCTTATCCGAGAAAGTGTCAGATAGCACGCACGTGCGAGGAACCGCTCCCATGAGAATGGATCCGATTTTTTTCGGGTCGGATTTTAAAACGGCATGAGTCATGGAATTTGTACCTATAAAACGCCGACTCGTAAGAAACTTATTGTGCACCGTGAATAGCTATCAGAAAACCTTTTTCACTGTCATTATTGTCCGCGTGGCATCTAAGCATGTCCAAAATTCTCGCATCTTGCCACGTGTCATCCGTTGGAAGCTCGTTCCCCCTCTCTCTGTCCCCTCCCGCCATTCTCTCTCTCCCTCACATACCGCTCACTTAATCAATCTCTCTCTCTCTCTGTAACCAAAACGCTTTCTGCAAATTTCGTGAAGCAAAACAGATATTTTTGAAGATATTGGCTCTGTTTTGTAGTTTCTTGATTGATTGAATCGAATTTATATAGAGATGGCTAGAAATTTAGATTCAAGAAGGCAAATCCCACCTGGGATTTTGCTTATAAGAAGATTAAGAGGGAAAGATTGGAATCTAAAAACCTATAGATATGTGGTTTTGTTGATTACTTTCATAGCATATACTTGTTATCATGCGTCAAGAAAACCGAGTAGCATAGTTAAGAGTGTATTGTGTCCTGAACCCAATACGCCCTCAGTCTCAGGTTTGTACCCTTGGCCAATTGGGAATATCTTTGTTAAAGAGGAATTCATGATTAAAAATAAGGATAGATATGAAAAAAAGGGTTGGTATCCATTTAATGGACTAGATGGAACATTAAAATTGGGTGAAATTGATGTTGCTTTTCTTGCTTGTTACTCTTTGGGTATGTATGTTGCTGGGCATTTAGGGGACACTTTGGATTTGAGATTGTTTTTGACATCTGGGATGATTTGTAGTGGATTTTTTGTTGGGTTATTTGGGATGGGATATTTTTGGAATGTTCATGTTTTTTGGTTTTATTTGGTTATGCAAATGCTTGCGGGGTTGTTTCAAGCCACTGGTTGGCCTTCTGTAGTGGCTGTGATTGGTAATTGGTTTGGAAAAAGAAAAAGAGGATTAATAATGGGTATTTGGAATGCACATACTTCAGTAGGGAATATTAGTGGGTCTCTTCTAGCTGCTAGTGTTTTAGAGTATGGCTGGGGATGGTCTTTTATTGTTCCTGGTGCTTTTATTGTAATGGGAGGGATATTAGTTTTCTTGTTCTTGGCTGCTTATCCAGAAGATGTTGGATTTCCTTGTGCAAATGGCTGTGAACAAAAGGGAGAGCCTGTATCTAGTGATATGGAAGTTCAGACACATAAAGAAAGTAAAGCCCAAACAGAGAATAATGATTTTAACCGAACTGGATCTGCATTTAAGAGAAGTGTGGGGCTTATTGAAGCTTGTCTCATACCAGGAGTTATACCATTTGCCTTGTGCTTATTTTTCTCCAAGCTTGTGGCTTACACATTTTTGTACTGGCTACCATTCTATCTGAGCCAGACAGGTATTTTTACAGTTTTGCCTTCTACTGCCATCTTTAAGCAGTTTTGGATTTTAGTTGGATGGTATATGCTGTGATTTTTTTGTTTATTTTGAGTAACAAGATAAAAAAGATTAATAGAAGTGTTTTGGAATGAGAAAACGAGAATTTGCTGGCATACAATACAAAGGCTGAAGAGTAGCCTAGAAGTTGCATTAGGATATGGAGCCAGCCCAGTAGAGTAATTCTGAAACTTGACCATATGTTGAACAGTTATTTTCCCTCTTTGGAGAAATGCGGATGAGTAATCCTTCTTGACATAAAAAACAAAATTTTAGCCTAATTGGTCCTAATTTTAAGTTCTGATTAAAGGCTATGGTGTGACCATTAAAATAATTGCATTCGGAAAATGAGATGATAAAGATTTTTTAATGGAGTTATATTGAGACTAGTGCGGCTCTCATTTGAGTATAATGAAGTATATTGCATTAAAGAATATTATTTCAATGGTCATGTACATGGAAATTTTAGATTTTGGCTAGAGTTGTAATTGATACATGTAGTAATGTTATTTTAAAGAAATTAGCTGCAATTGTAAATTTGGTGAAACTTCATGCTTTTCTTGATGATCATTGATCATTTTAAAGCTCATGCTTTTTCTTTTATATTTTTTTTTCATACATCAACACTGTTTAAACTTGAGAGGTGGACAAATCGACACTGTTTATCCTATATACTCCATGCTTATACTCCCTCCCTTTTGCACATCATTTGTTCAATATATGTTCTGATTGATCATTTGTTCGCCTGACAAGTTATTTAGGTTTGCTTTGATCATAATTTAATTTTAATTGCAACCTGTAAGTTCAAAATGAGGAATGTACTCTGCAGTTTCCCTATTGTATCTCTCTCAGTCATTTGTTTGTTTTCTACTTCAGTATAGGTCTACTTTACTAGTTGTGTGGACATGCTCATGAGTTAATGTCAAAGGCTTGTCACATAATCATTAGACCTCCTTGGTCGTGTAGTTTGTTGGTGTTTTGAGAATAGTTTTGTAGCCTCATTCCTGAACCCTTATTCTTTAATAATTCATTATCTTTTATGATTCTCACAGAAATTGGTGGAGAGTTTGTATCTGTGAAGTCTGCAGGAAATCTATCTACTCTATTTGATGTTGGAGGTATTGTTGGTGGGATCCTTGCTGGTTATATATCTGATAAACTTAAAGCTCGGGCTATTACAGCAGCAAGTTTTATGTATGCTGCAATTCCTTCCATGTTCTTATACCGGTCATATGGTAGTGTCTCAAAGACTCTGAACATTGTACTTATGATGATTGCTGGCTTATTTGTAAATGGGCCATATGCACTTATCACAACTGCAGTTTCTGCTGATCTGGGCACACACAGTTCTCTGAAAGGGGATTCTCGAGCACTGGCAACCGTGACTGCCATTATTGATGGCACTGGATCAATGGGTGCAGCTCTTGGTCCTCTTCTCACTGGGTTCCTCTCAAGAATGGGATGGGATGCAGTTTTTGTGATGCTGATGGCTGGTGCTCTTATTGCGGGGCTTCTTTTATCACGTCAGGTCATAGCTGAAATTTCTGAGAAAACTAGTAAACTGAGGCATTCATCCAGTGAACGGTTAACTCATGAAGGTATGCTGTAAACTGCATTCACACACACACACACACGCAGAAACACAGATATTTGTATAGCCACTTGTAATGGAGTTGAATGCTATTGAATGCTTACCTATCATTATATACTCTCTACAAAAAAATGACAACAATAGAAAAGGCTCCATTGAGAAAATACTGATGTGATGATATCAATCAAAGATCATAATGGCTGACAAGGGTTAGCAGAGCATATGTAAATCTAAACCTTCATATATTAAATCTAGGGCCAATATCTGAATTTGGAAATAAATTTACTGGGACTTCATAAGTAATTTTTATTGTCATTTGACACTATATCTTCTCAACGTTTGTCGTTCAAAAATTTGTTATTTGTGTTAAAAATTGTACTGTAGGAATTCTTTTTGATTTTTGACTATCCTTGCAACATATATGCTCAATTATGTGAATTAAAAGGCATATTTTGACATGTAATGTAATCATCCTTTCTAGACAAAGTATACCTTTTCATATCACTGGATAAAATATGATAGTATTGTGCATCAAAATTTGAAGTAAATGGACTTTTTCTCTCTACTGCTATACATTCACCATGCTTCGACTTTTTTTTTCTTCTTTCTCTACATTCATTCTGTTGAAATTTTTGTATAACTTTTCCTTCAATTTGTTTAGTAAATTATTGTTCACTTATGTAAATTATATGAAACTCTTTTAAAATTTAGCTGAAGCAAACAAATGTTTTTCAACAATGTATAAATAGTAGATATCAACTAATTATATGACTGCACTTAAATCAGAAGGGAAAATAAGAAATCGTCTATGGAAAACTAAAAAATGTTTCTTAATTGAAGTTACTCATTGAGAATACACTGCTTTCTTGGCCTCTCCATGTGCAGCCTGATTCTGTATTCTTAAATTGCATTTTATCATTCCATGGTATCTTACCTTGAGGGTGACCTATGGTTCAATGGTAAGGTTTATCTGCTGGATTTGGTAGATTTAAACTGCAAAAAAAGCCTCTTTGGCATGCAAGGGGAAGGATGAGTATATTTGACTCCTCTTATTAGAGTCTTCATAAGTCTGTGCTTTTGAAATCCTTGCCCTTGATTCAGCTTTCACTGTATGCCTTGTTTATCATGATTATCCCAAGGGAGAATATTGGTGAACAAGATACTTAAGCATTGGCAATACTGACTGTTGGTTTTGGTTTGGCTTCTTGCCTCTAGCACATGATCTATGTGCCTTAATTCCTCTGGTGAAGGTACATAGTCTGAGAGAAACTCTAAATCTGTATCATTCAATAGATAATTGAGAAGTAAAGGTGGAAGAGGGAATTTAAATGATTTTGTGATTGGAAGGAGCAAGTTATTGGCTAGCAAAAATTTGTCCCTACTGGCCATATCATTCAACTGGACTAGATGAAAAAAAAAAACTATTTTTCACTCCTTTTCATACCTAGTAATGTGATAGGTATACAATTGATTCTGCATCCATGCATCATTCCCATTCAATCATCAGCAATCTCCATTATCTTCATGTATCTAGGTTCCACCCCTAACCTGGGGCGTGTCCATTTGTATAAATATTTTCCTCTTTCTGTGACTACATGAATTTGAATTTTATTTTGTCATCTCTGTCTGATTTTGCAGCTTCTGCATCCCATCCACTTTTAAGTGAACAAAGATGAAAATCAGGTAAAGGCGTTATAAAGCTTTATACAAATGAGAGAATCAAGAACAAAGTCTATAGGTAGGCTAACTAAAATACTTGAATAATAGTTTGGAATATTGAACAGGAAAGATATGCTCTGTAAAATTTTGATGGCTGTTGCCATAGTTTGTATCATCCATTTAGTCCATTTTCTGTGATATACATATACGAAGCCATATGTAGGTTTTATCAATTTTGGTAAAGATGCATCTCAATGTTCAGTGATTTTCCTTGATGAGCCAAATTGAATTGTTCCAGTGACTAAAACCAGATTTGGTGGCACTACCTAAGGATCCGTAATGGAAGGTGATATAACCTAATCAACTGCATTATTAGTATATATATTACACTAAAACTCTATTTGATTACATTATATTAGGGGAAAATACCATCATTTTTTACTGCTGTTCAATTATTTTGAAATTTTTATGATTAGAACATATGAAGCTCATTTTGAGAATAAATTTTAATTATTTCTAATCAACATTTTCACTGTAATGTTTTTATAGACAACAGGTAAACATCAATATTAAATTAAATAAACTTGGTGTGAAATGGGACTGGATTTTTCTGGGTGCAAAATTTAAACCCTTTGGACTTGAATGCCTGAGAATTGAATCGAGGCATTCTTGAAAATACTCTCGTCCACTTAGTACCGACTTACACATGCCCCAAAAATGGTGTTTTCAGACAACCTGTAACAAGCTGTTAGTCTAAAATCTGAACCAAAGCCATATGCTATTGATATATGTTCCCTATGTGAGATTCTGTTATATATATATGAGCAAAATGGACTTAATTTATCATCCTAAATTTATAAATTAATTAATAATAATATGACATATCAATATATTTTTATGATTTAAATAATTAATTATTATATTAATTTTATAAATAATTATTATTTAATAATATTTAATTATTATTAGTAATTTATAATTTTATTTGATGAATTAACTTAAAATTTTCTCCAATTCATGGTTGTCCTCGACAAGATAAATCCTATTTGAAAGAGTCAAAACCAGATATAGCTATAAAAACCCCAGTATCCCTTTCCTTTTACACTACCGGTCAATTACTCTTTGAAATGTCTAAAATAGTTTTCTACCTTTTTTTTCAAATTAAATTTATTATAAAATTTTTAAATACTCTGTATATTTATAATTAATTACGTTATTTTAAAATTAACTAATACAATTAATACATATAAAAATAAATAGTAAAAATATATAAATTCTCAATTTTATATTAAAATAAATGTAAATTATTATTTATGGATAAAAGAAGTAATTATTGTTAACTTTTCTTTCATCCTATCATTATTTAGCTTAAATAAAACTTATAAATTGATCTAATAATCCCAAAACCACGTATGCGAATATCTTTCATCACATGCTAGTTGTCCGTGATTTCTAGCCACCCAAATGTTTTGAACAAAAGCCACCAGAAATGTTAGCCAATAGCCAACACATTGCTAGCCCAATGAAATTGATAGATTACTATATCATTCATCTAAAGCTATGATAATTTTAGTTCTACATTAATTTCCTAATTTGCTGGCTAAGTTTTTTTTTTCCCAATTAATCTAGTCAAAGGTATTTTTTTTTAATATTTTCTAGAGTATGGATGGTATTGAATTTAAATTTATCTATATTATTATGGTGAGATTTTTATTAATACAATGAGAATTTTAAGTTAATGATGTTTAATATGAATGGTTAAAATTGATATTTGTAAAATTTTGATAGAAACGGTTGATCGGATCAAAAAATTCATGAATTCATATTATTTAGACGGTTTGATTCAAATAATAAATTATGTTTTATTAAAAATCGGTTTAAATCTTTTAAATAAATTATGGAGTATTTGGCGTTCTGATTGAAAAATGAAGATAGATAAATCTAAGATTTTGTTATGAATCGGGTTTAAAATAAATTGAAAAAATACTTAATATTTGAATTTAATCGAATTTTTAATATTGAGATAAACAATCATATTTTTTTAGTGTTTAGATAAAATAAATTATTAAAATATATAAAAAAAAAAACTAAAAAGACATCAAACTAAAAGAAAACAAAACTTATTTTACTTCCCTAAATTGTTACCATTAATCACTATATAATTAAAATTCTTAAACCTGTGTAAGAATTAATTTATGTTTAAAGTTTATTTTAATGGCCTAAATAAATTAAATTTAGATGAAAAAATACAATTATGTTCAATGAATTATAAAAAAAAAAAAAAAAATCAAACTTGAGAAACCATCAAATCATAAATCAAAATTTCAGAAAATATTAATGAACAAAAGTAAAAAAAAAAAAATACCAAAAAAAAAAGAAAAAAAAAACCCAGAAAAATAAAAAAGAAAATAAATCAGAAACTATAAATCACCAAGTAATTTAACACATTTGAAGAAATTTAAAAAAAAAAACAGTTATGTTTAACGAATTCAAAAAATAAAAATAAATTAAACTTTTCTGAACTCATAAAATTAAAAAAAATAAAAAGAAGAAAGAAGAAAGAAAAAAAAAAAACAATGTATATTTCATATAATGTATCATAATTTTTAACAGAAAATATTAATTATAATATATTTTATATAATGTATTATATATTTAATTCAAATTATAGTTTGATCTCAATTGAATATTTAACAGTTTATTCTTAGTTTTTATCGAATCAAAGTTGGAGCCTAAAAACTTGGACTATTAGTTTTTTTGACAGACTTTTTGATTATTAGTCTGATTGTATAGTACATATAATATTTTTCGAAAAAAAAAAAGTAATTTTGTTTAGACCTATTTGCGATCATTATTATATGAAAAAGGAAAACCTCGGTTTTGCTTCATTCTGTAGGCTGCACAAAAGTTGATTAATAATTGATAAAAAGTAGTTAAATCGTTCTTAATAAATAAATAAACAAGTTTCTTGTAGGCCAGGATCATCAATGGATGTCAATTTCCAGATGGATAGCACAGCAGACTTGATTTTTAATTGCTTGTGTTATTGGTATGACTTTCTTTCATTTTTTTTTTTTTTTAACTTATTGTTTTTCTAGACTAAGAAATTTTAATGGAAAACAAAAACTATTAGTTGGAATATCATATATTTTGAGATAGATATCCAATCATTTAAATTATTAGTGTAATGATAGATATAATATTTTTAACTTCTATTTGATATTGTAATTAAAGTGTAATAGCAGAGGCCAATGCAGAGTAATGAATATATATATGTATATATAGAAAAAAATATATAGATTAATAGGGATATTGCTTTTTCAATAATTAACATTACGACTCCTATGATTAATTTATTTTTATATAATTAACTTAATTTTTAATTAATTATTTAAAAATTTTAATTCTAAATAATTTTAAAATTAATTTCAACCTCATAAATATTGAACATTAATAATAATTTATTCAACTAAAAATATATTTTTATTTAAAAAATACATTCAATTACTATTATTCGAAACAAAAATTATTAGAAAATTTAAAATTTATTTTTTCTATTAATTTTAATTCCTCCAAATAAAATTTTGGAATTATGCATTCTGATGGAGACAAAAAGAGAAAAGAAAAGAAAACAGTGTATATAAATGGGTGACATCGGTTTGATTTGATCAGTTTGAAAGATTATTATCAAATTAAATTAATTTTTTGATTTGAAAAATTTTCAAATTAAATCAAATCATCATTATAATCAAATTATCAGTTTGATTCAATTTGATCACCTTTATCGATTTTAAACCAAAAATATTTTTTATAAATCATCATTATTTTAATATAAATTTAGAAAAAAATTAATAAACTATCGGTGATAAAAAAAAAAAACTCAAAAATAATTTAATATTTAAAGCAAAATTTATCTATTCAATTAATTAATTTTTTCAAAACTTATATTTTTTCTCAAGAATTAATTTTTTATATTTATTTTTAGTTAAATTTTTATGAATGATATTTTTTAAAATTTTAAATTAATATTAAATTAAAAAAAATGTGATTGATATAAAATCAAATATATTTAATTATAAAAATAATAAAAAATAATATATCTATAAATTTTAATTCGGTTCGATTTAAAATAAAAAAAAAATTTAACTACAAATTAAATCAAACTTTTAATTTATTTTATTTTTTTAAATTAAATCAAATTAAATAATTATGAAACCATCAATTTTATTTTAATTTAATTAATTTAATTCAATTTAATCATGATTACACTCATAAATGTTGTTTTGAGACTTATTCAGTGAAAGAACACAAACACAAAATCACCACCACAAATTCTCTTTGGTACTTTTTTTTTTTTAGTAATTATTATTTTTTTTTATAAAATAACTTAATATATTAAATTTCTTTCTAACAAATATTTTATTATATTAATATATTTTTTTATCTAATTTTACTATTAGTCAATTTTAAAATAATAAATAAAAATTATAAAAAGATAGAAATACTCTTATATTTTATTTTTAATTAACTATATTATATTTTTTAGTCCTAAAAAATTTTTTTAAAGTAAAAATAAAATATAATTAATTACAAATAAAAGATAATGATATTTTTATTTTTTTACTGTTCTTATTAATCATTTTAAAGTTGATTAATAATAAAATTAGATGAAAAAGTCTAATATTGTTAATTTATTTTTAAAAAAATAAAAAAAAAATTATTATATTCAATCATTTTATAAAAAAAAAAAATCATAGTTAACTTTTTTTCCCCTCTCTTTCTTGTCTGTTTCTTTAGCTTTGAGAAAGAAAAGTATTTATTATTTGTTGAGGCATAAATGTTTTGTACCTTTCATCATAATAGACAGATCAAGTAAAAATCACATTTTTTATTACTTGTATTTGGGATAATGATTTACAACATTTCTGTAGTACAACTATAAATAAATATTATATATACGTAGAAAAAATCTTATATTTTATTATTATTAGATTTATCAAAAAAGAAAAATATATTTTTATAATTTCTATCCACTTATATTTTAATCATATTTAGTATAATTAAAAACATTAATTTGATTTTATTAAAAAAAAAAAATTTATAGTGCTCCATTGTGGTGAGTGGTGACCCAATACCACTTTTATATTTTAGTGGCAAAAAACATATAGGTATTGATCATGCAAAGAAAGAATTGCAAAATGCAGTAGTTACATTTATTCATTAACTTATATTATAAATTAATTAAATATATTAAATAAAAATCATTTTATAAAATAAATATAATAATTAATTATCTAAATCATAAGAAATATATTATAATTAATATATTAATATATTATATTATTATTAATTAGTCTAATCTTATGTAATAAACTAAATTCACCTAAAAATTTATTATATATAAATTATTATTAAGGAATTAATCAAACCACCATCAACAAATTAAAGAAAAAATAAATAAATATTATTTTGTGTCAACCATTATTATGTCCAATAGTACAAAATGTCCATACACTCATTGGTGACTATACTTTTGTCGATTCTCCAAACTTTCCTCTATATATCAACTTCATTACTCTTCTTCTTATAATCTGCTTTCCCTGTCTCTCTGTCTTTCTGACTCTCTTTATCTACTCTTCTGAAACCCTAATTTTCTTCCCAGTACTGAGTCATGGCTCTATCACGTGCCATGCTCGTGACATATCTAATTTTGGGTTTTATAGCAATTTCTTTTGCTCAAAGCCCAACAGCAGCTCCACCGACGAGTATAACAATGCCACCTACTACAACCCCACCAACTAGTGGTGCACCTCCACCCACTGTATCTGCTTCTCCAACTCCAGCTTCGGTGGCCACCCCTACGTCACCGCCAACAATGGCGGCCACGCCTACTCCCTCAGCCAGTAGCCCAACTGTGAGCCCACCAACTATGAGCCCACCAACTACGAGCCCAACAGCGAGCCCACCAACTACGAGCCCAACTGTGAGCCCACCAATTATGAGCCCCACTGTGAGTCCACCATCACCAGTACCGGAGACACCATCGACACCAGAACCGTCGCCTCCTTCGCCTATAGAACCTTCACCACCTTCTCCTGGACCCATGGCACCTTCACCACCTTCTGTTGCTCCTGCGCCGCCCAGTGGAGGACCTTCTGTTCATGGAAGTAGTGGGGTTGCCTTTTTATCATTGCTTGGAGGAATTGGCATATTAGTATTTGCTTAATTAATTAAATCAATGCATGCACCCCTCCACTTTGTCATTTTAGATCATATCAAACCTTAGTTTTATCTTTACGTAGAGTTTAAGATATTTATTTGTGTATTCTTTTTGCTTTTCTTTTTCTTTTTTGGTTGATTCTTGGAGCTGCATTTGTGATCTGTAGCATTTTGACTTTAGCTGAATAAGGGAGACTTGTGATTCTTGCTTGTGTTAATTTCATTTGCTATTTTTGTTATTTTTTTTAAATGGTATTAGTTTAGTGGTAATGAATTAATTATTTAAGCAATTTAGGTTGATTAATTAGATTAATGTAGGACATTAGACCCTGTTATCTTAACAAATTTTAGTGCTAAATATTGAGCAAGTGATTGAAGAGATATCTTATTCAATAGTTGAAAAAAAGTTAGGTGGGTTCTTGAATGGGGTAGATATGGAGGGGTATAGTGGAGAAGAGATGTGAATGGTAGGGCAAGGATACGAGCATATGGGCAAGGAAAAGGTTAGGCTGCTAGCTGTTAGGGTAGAATTATCAAATTATGTGGAAGAAAAAGATATAGCTTTTGGAAATGGGAAACTATCCATTGGATTTTTTTTTTTAATGGTAAATTTGGCTTCCATTGGGACTTCAGATTTTTTAGATATGAAGACTCAGTATCACTAGATCAAAGGCTGAGGGCTGCTTTCTTTTGGAATTTTATTGAGTGTGTGAAAAAGAAAGAAAGAAAAGAGAGAGAGAGAGAGAGAGAGAGAGAGAATGGGTTTGTATTGTATTGTAATAGCAAGTAGTAATGGTGGGGATACAAACAAATGAAAATGAGTAGGAAAATGATGTCCACATGGTGTGTTAGGCCCACAAAAGATATAAGTGTATGGAGAAAGAGACAGAAAGAGAGAGAGGAAGATATTTTTTTTTTTCATTTTCATATCCCATACATTCTTAACTTCTAATATTAATATTACTTGGAAGTTCTTGTGTGTGTGTGTGTGTATAAGCATAAATGGAAGCATGGTTGATTTATTTTTTATGATATTGAAAAAAAAAAATTAGTTGATCCACCATATTATTTTACTAAAATATTTATATTATTTGAAAAATTAATATTAAAGTTATATCAAATTTATTTAAAATATTTCCATGATTAACTTTTAAGGTGTAGAAAGTGAAACTCTCATGTTATATACATTATATATTGAATATACTAAGTTTTATGAGATTTTTGAAAAATACTAACTATAAAACACTTTTTAATTCCAAAAATATGTTTTGCCATGTAAAATTAGTGATAATAATTGTAATAGATAATTAGAATTTAGAAGTAATAATTGTAGCATCTACAATTAGGAATAATAATTGTAACACTGCCTGCCTAGCATAGTGAGACAAATGATGACCAAAATGTAATCATTCTATTCTGCTCATGTGTCCATTATTCCATTTAAAGATATTATTCTTATTTCATATAAGACCCAAGATGGCTCCCTCTCCTGCTAATTATATTTGCATAGTCATATTTGAAGAAAATTTTAAGAAATTTAGTAATTATAATGATATTATTGTTTATTGCATGACAAGTAGATAATAAGAGAATAAATCCATTTTTATAAGAAATTGGAATCTTATGCCAAATATAAAAGTTGTCATTTCATGGGATAAAAAAAAAAAAAGTAACATAAAAAAACATTGGATTCCAATTAAAAGGGGCTAATAACTAAGAATCCCAAAGGCTTTTTATCTTTAGCCTTTTTTTCTCTACAAAAAGGGAAATGAGACTAAAGCAAAATATTTGTAAAACCCATGCCATAAGAAAACTTCAAAAGTCCATTAAAAAATTATTCTTTTTCATAAAAGCAGTTTCAAACCCAATGTGAAAGAGATTATAATTCTACTCCATAAGAGGTAAAACACCCTTTTTTTTTTACCACTTGGCAATTAATTATGCACATCTACTCGGACAACAAATTGAGTTGTTACCAAATTCATATAAAATCACAAAATATGAAAAATATCAGAGGAACGTTAAGAGAGAAATATTCTTAGTTGAAGTTATTGTTCATAGTTCATATGGCCCTAATGTGTAGTAGTGGACAGCAACACAGCAACATGTCATGGTCCTCTTTAAGGAGTTCAGTTCACAGTTGAAGACAAATATAGGTCCTAAGCTAACATCAACAGTCATATCAATGTCATCATTTAGGGCTCTACCATTTTATCTACCTGTAATTGACAAGTCTTCAACAATTAAATCTGATCGTACATCATCATCAATCATGTTGACTCTATACCAGTAGTCTATACAAACTGTTTACGAAGGACTATCAGGTCCTTAGCCCACCCCACAGAGAGAGTGGGCTCTCATTTTTTTTCCTTTGTCTCTGGGACTAGATTATCCTCATAGCACAAAAAAAACCTATGAAACAAGGACTAGATTAGACTCATAATTCATAAATTACATTGGAGCATTAGAAAACATTGCATGCTTTCTTTTATAAATGTAGACTAAAACCAACAAAAAGATGCATATCTTAGAGAAATAGAAAGCAGAAGACCAAAATCAATGTTATAGTATATAATACACGTACATCAAGGGAAATTAAATCATGGTACAAGGAACAAAATGTGAATACTGAAAACTCGAGAAAGAAAGGTTAGAATACCTTCTGGCAACTTCATAAGCTCTTCGACTGTGTGTATTTGAGATTCAACCAAAATAATCAATTTGTTCTCAAGTAAATCTTTATCTACCTTTTTACTCTAATCTTTCAAGACATTACCGACATCTCCTGATTATTGTCCTGTAACAGTTGCCAGGCCAAACCAAGGCTATCAAACCATAGTTTGAAAAGGGCATTGGTTAAAATCTTAGTGATCAAAAACTTGAAAGTAGTCTCCACTGATATTTATATTCAACTTTATCTACTTTTTTCTTTGTTTTCTTCGGCACTCAAAACAATCAGCACATGTAGATTTATTTCTAGTTGAGTAACTGGATTGGAGCTTGCTGGGTGATATTTTCAGGTCTTCCACCAGTATCTGGCGAAGCTTCTCATTCTCCTCCATGAGCTCTTCAATGACTTGCTGGTGTTTCAACACCTGAATGGATAGGAAATGTAATAATTCAACAAAAGTTATCCATAAGAACTGAACAGAAGACTAGATTGAGTTGTGGAAAGGCTTGCAGCCGTGCACCCTTTTTACATATTGCAAACAGACATCCCCATATATAAGTTTGGAAGTTCCCTTGCATCTCAAAAGCAAATCCATTAAAAAAAATAAAAAAAATTAGCCACTCCAATCATGAATTATTACCAAATTGAGTGATCCTTTGAGAATCCATATTAAAAAAATATCTCTTTAGATCTTATAGTCACCAATATGCACAATACTTCATTGATGATCCAATTTTCACGACAATAACATCAACTTGACATAATGGCTTCAAGATAAGCAGAAAAGACACAAAAGATTACCATTTGAAGCAGGTTGTTTTCAGAACGCAAGCGCCCAGCCTGCAAACATATGGTCAAAGAATTAGGCATAATTTCTGAGGCATATCAAAGTACATATAATCCTGTGTTGAGCGAAAATTAAGTCTGCAAAAAGTCTCTTATGTTTCTCAATAAATTTTATATAGAAGGGCCAAGTAAAATGTGCAAAGCATAAAATATTTTAATGATCCATAGACATATTGCTACCTTTTATGGCTTGAATTATGCAAATTCTTTACTATTGCAAATTCATAAAAAGCTGGTAGACAAGCAAACAATCCGATCCAAGTATTAGACGAAAATTTTCACGCTTATCTTACCACATATTAACTACTAATATGAAAAGAGACTGATGAATTTACACTTAAAATTCCAAGGAAAAGATTCCCTACTCTACTCTGACATGATCTGAAAATATTTTGCCTGTGTCCTGTCTACATTTCGAAACCTAAAAATGGATTGGACATTGATCGATTTCTGAATTACACACCACATAGTTCAACGAGTGTTCTTATTCTCCCAACTGCCCAACACATATCCTACATAATCAAAATGGTAATAGTTTGGCATAAAACAGTCAGCCTCAAGTACATCATACTCTAGTTCTAGATATAACAATGAAACATCACCAACAAAACAGTGAATGCCAGGATTATTGTTAGTCAAACCAGAAAGTCACTGCTTTCCGTTTCACATTCCCCTTTCCTGTTTAAATTTTTTTAAATTAGTTAACTTCAGTAATATTTGAGCATAGATGTTGAGCTGATTTACAAGGACCTTTAGGAACCTCATCCTCCTATGACTTTAATCAATAAACTGGTCCACCAGAACATTAGATCAGACTTTTGAAAGCCACTTAAATACTTGGTTTACTGTATAAATCAGCAACATTTTTTAAATAAACCAGTTGTAAAAGCTAATAGTATGAATCAAGCCTAGTGAAGCATATCATTAACTAGTAACAAAAGCATTTGAGTGATGAATTACAAAGCACAATACCCATGCATAAGTTTTCAGTGAAGAATGCCCAAAAGTTTGCTTGTAATCTAAATAATCTTACAAATTAAACAGATCACGGAGGCAGATAATGTCATTGTGCATACCACTTCATTAAGGTCGTTGACCCCTTCTTTCAGAATTGGATTCTGTAGAAAATTGCTAAGGACCTTTTCTGTTTGACTTCCAAAAGTTGTGTCAACTAGACCGCTGGCTGTGGAGTTTTCATAGCTTAAACGTGGACTCATATTTCCATATCCGTGCATGCCTTGAGATGTTTGATCCGGAAGTTTTGTTGCTAGTTGGGTGATATTTCCCAATTGACGTTGGACTGCTGGTCCATACATAGTGCTCATGCCACTCTGTATAGACATTGGAAGGGCACCTTGACCAACTGATAAATTGGGAGACACTCCAAATTTCATCATCATCTTTGTCATCACTTGCTAATGAATTTGACATTAAAAATTTCAAATACATGAGTAACAAACCATAAGAAGTATCATTTTTCTGCTTCTGTGCTTGCATCCACATATTAACAGGAACAAAGAAATATTCCTCCGTCCACAAAGTTAGTCCACATTTCCTTTCAGGATGTCCAAAAAAAAAGTTCACTTTCCTTTTCTAGTTAAATTTATTATTGTGTTTCCAAATAAGCCCTTTAGTATCCTTGTAATCAATCACATAATTCTAGAATAACTAATGCTATTAGTAATCATAATACGGGTAAAATATTAAAAGAGACACAAATCCTTAATCTTTGTGTCAAAACAAAAGTGGACTATAATTTTTGGACAAAGGGAGTACATACCATGAGACAGACTTGAATCTTCTGCAACACCCCAGGTTTCACAGCAAGACCTGACATGTAAAAAATAAATTTTCAGCTATCAAATGTGTCTATAATGAACGATTGAAAGGCATCTAATGTAGAATCAAATTTGCAAACAGAGTAATGATCCCATCACAAGGTCAGTTCAGCACAAACTCTTTGTTGCATATGAATGCAATTCAAGCAGAATTTGTTTCGAATTTGGAAATATTAATATCAAAAAGAATCTAAGTTGACCCCTTTAGGATCCTTTTGAACCTTTATTTATTTAGAACTGATATCACTTCATCTAATGCGACCCACTAGGCTGTTCACCGTACCCATACTAATGATGAACCTTGCTTCATGGTAGACCAATACCAGAGTTTGCCAAATCATTCATATTAACAAGGAGATTTTTGTTTCTTCTGTGAACTACAAATATATATAGAAAGTGCCATAATTGCACTGGATAATATAAGAACAAGTTTCACTGTCAATTTTCATTTTCTTCCCTTTTCCTGTAACACACAAAACTGGTGAAGTTTAGACTGGTACACTAAATTCAGTATAATCAATTTTGAACCTACAAACCTTACAGTAATTAGGCATTTGGAGTTTAGTTATACTTTCAATCAAGACGATTTATGATACAACACAAAAGATGTATTTCTACTTAGCAGGAAACTGCAAAACTGTCTAAAAAATTATGGCCATCTATATAGTAGAAAACTCCGAGTTTAACACTGGATAGCTATAGTGAGTTCATCACTAGTGGTATTAGAAAGGATGCACAAGTGGTGGGACTAAGGGAGTTTAAATTTTGAATAATGAAATTTCTGCAAGCTATTCTAGAAGGTCATAGAAAATTTGCTCTTTCTTGGTTGGGTCAATCAGCATAGGATGCGATACTGTTCCAATACAATACTATTCTACTTTCCTTGGATTGACACAGGGTATACATTAAGACATAATTCCTCAATAAAGGCGTTTATTTCCATTTTAGAAAGAGAGAGTCTAATTCCACTAGAGAAACCAAAATCCAAGAATCAGTTTTACCAGTAAAGGCCATAATATAAGAATCTAGTTATTTGGCCAGTTCATAACAATCTCAATGAAGCAAAGAGGACAAAGCTTCTCCATTCCTTTACTTATTTCTGTCGGGAAACAGTTCAAAATTATTGGATGTACAGTGACATAGGCATAGACTTCTTACATAGCCAAGGAGGAAAGCAAAAAAAAGCACAAGCATAGACTTGAAATATGTTGTGGAAAAAATGAATGCTGGTGTATAGGAATAAAGCTAATGGCAATGCTGACGAGGATTTAGAAGTTCTACACTGTGATGGAATCAAGTTATAATAGCAAGTAAATAATTTTTCATTATCCATCTAAGGGGGTGTTTGATAGAGCGATTGTCAAATGTGCGATTGGTGTAAATGTGCGATTGCCAAATCGCGAATCGCTATAAGCAGCTCATAGGATTTACCAATTGAAAGGAAATTTTGTCACAATCGGATTTTTTGGTTGGTCAACCAAACAATACAAATTTTTTCGATTAGCGACGTACATGTTGGCAATCGGCAATTAGTAGTGTTTAGTCGGCCAACCAAACAATCCCTAAAATAAGTAAAAATAGATTAACAATGTAATTATACACATGCATACATACTCTCGAATCTGTAATGAACGACAATGTGCACTGGCTAGAAACAGCAAGAGATAGGCAAAGATGTAATGGAAGTACATACCAACTCCAAAGCCATGGCCAAGGCCAACTCCACATCCAATGCCTACTTCAATTCTCTTAGCTCCCATCCTTCGCAACTGAAAAATGATAAATGAGAATTAAATGATCATGCAATTTTAACTGAGACAAACAAATGAAGAAACAATAATAATAGACATTCAAAAACACAAATGTTTGGCTTACAGCATCATTTACAGGCCTGCTAACACCAGAAAAAGCATCAGTTGCCCCTCTGGCTGCACCCATAACTTGGCTCATCATCGGTACTGTCCCTATATTATAGTTTAAACCAGCACTTAATTTTAATAACCAGATGAATATATAAATGCACACATACTCTCAAACCAGCACATCAGGCTTACTTATCAATGGAATTTCCTTTTTTTTTTTTTTGAAAATGCCATAACTTTCCTTTTAATAGGACAAAACAACACCAGTCATCCATTATCATTCATTTTCACCCTCATGCATGGGACATGCTTAGCTATCTAAAGAGGGTGATGTTGATTCAAATGGTAAGCTGGTTTTGAGGAACTAAGATTAAAGAAACACTATACATACATGATTTGAGATTTATAAAACCTAACCACGTTTTACATTTAAGTATCATAACAAAAGCCATAACTTAAAAGTATAATCGCATACATACTGCAGGGTGTGCTTGCACCCTAACTTGTTACAAAGTTCACTCTTGTTCACTAATTGACATTCATAGGATGATCAACTAAACCAGTTCTTTGAATTTGATTATAGAGATCTCACAGAACTTTAAAACATACAGCCCTCTCCTAGAAAATTAACAACCGCAAGGGAGTCATTAGCACTACATACAATTATGTGAAATTAATTTAAAAATTCCATAGAAAGACAACCTTCTAATTAATTAATTTTTCATATCAATTTTTTTTTTCTTCTGTCGTTTGTACTGATATTGGTAGAGAGAACAATACAAAGCACATGAAACACATTAGACATATTACCCATCTCTTGAAAACAATATCCAATTTCAACAAGGAACAAACACAAATTACTAATATTAATCACTGCAGGAGATAAAGCAATCATAATCGAATTATTTATTTTGAACACTCAATGCAAGTATCTCTCCCCACCCAACCCAAACATTCAAGTCACAAACTTTCTCCTCATTTCCCACATTTTCTTAGCAACTAAGCACAGCTCAATATTCTGAAAGATAATAAACGAAAAAGAAAAGACACATCAAATGATTGTTTACATGCACGTTTAGCCACAGATTTCAGATGGGTTTCACCAGTATTGGGTTTAAACAATTCCCCAAAATCCATCTTTCCCAATATACAGAAACAGAGAGAAATAAATAGAGAAGAGGTTTTAGAAAAACAGAAGGAAAGGAGGATACCTAAATTTATGGGGCTCCCAACGCCAATACCAACACCACAACCGACACCAAAGCCAGTAAATACTTGAAGGAATTTGAAAGTAAAGGGATTCTCTATTCGAATTCCTCGAAAGGGCTTCGTCTGATTGGACATTACAATGCTATTGTTACTGCTACTCTCCATTCCTGAACAAGCCTCACTCTTTTTCTACACTTACTCTTTATGTATATCTATATAAATTCCTTTCTCTATCTCCAAGCTACTAACTTTCTCTCTCTCTCCTATATCTCTAAAACCCTTTTGCTCTTTTCTGGTAAAATCCTCTGTTCTTCGCTTTTTGCAGAGCAAAATCTAGGTGACATTGCCAGTTTGACTGTATGGTTTCTCTGCTAACAGTTATAATTGTTCTTTTTGCAACTGGACATGTGGCATCATCAAAGAGCACCAAGTAAGCAATTTTTGAAAAATACAAGATTAAATTACTAAAATGTTGTGGATGTTTTTTCAAAATGACTAAAATGTCTAGGTTGTCATGTAGTTGAGCTAAGAGAAGTTGTACCTAATAAGTAAGTTGGTAACAGAATGTCAAATTGGGCCAGGCTATTTAAGAGGTGAATGGGTTTAATATTAATGTTTTCATTTTTGGCTGGATCACAATTGGGTTTGGGTGGAATCATAAAGTTAAGGGAATATTACATTTTAACTTTTTTTATTTTTTTTATTTTATGGTTATTTTTTTTATTTTTTTTATATATTTAATATATATTTAGTACATGTATAATATATCTTTGATATATATTTAATATATGTCGTATTTTTAAAAAATATTTTTAAATATATAATATTTTTAAATATGTAATATTTTTTAAATTTTTTTTAATAATAAAAATATATATATTTTTTTTCGATATGTTTAAAAAATCTCAAAATTTAAAGGTATTGTCTTGTCATGTTCTTTGCCTTCAATTTTCAAACAGGAGGGGACACATTAACTTATCTGCCAATATTTTCTGAAGATGAAACTACTAGAAGCTAAATCCATCCTATTGATTAAATTGAATTAAATTAATTAAATTAAATTAAAATTAATAATTTTATAAGTTATTTAATTTAAAAAATAAAATAAATTAAAAATTTAATTTAATTTGCAGTTTAAATATTTTTTTATTTTAAACTAAATCAAATCGAAATTATATATATATATATATATATATATATATATATTTACTATTATTATAATTAAATATATTTTATTTTATTTTATATATAATCATATATTTTTTAAATTAATATTAATTTAAAATTTAAAAAAAGACTACTCATAAAAATTAACTAAAAATAAATAAAAAATAGTCTAATTATTGAGAAAAAATATAAATTTTAAGTGTGTTAATTAAATGAATAGATAAATTTTGAATTGTATAATATTAAAGTATTTTTAATATTTTTTTATTACTGATAATTTATTAGTATTTTTTTCTAAATATATAATAAAATAATGATAAATTTATAAAAAAAATAATTTAAAATCGACAAATTAAAAATATTTAATTTAAACTAAATCAAATTAAATTGGATAATTTAGATATAATAATATTTAATTTAATTTGAAAATTTTTAAACCGTGAATATTAATTTAATTTAATAAAAAAAATTTAAATTGATGAAATTAAATGGATGCGACCTCGATAAAACTTTAATTTGTGAACTGTAGCTCAGGTGTTTGTTAATATGTCTCTTCCACTCAGTAGTGATGTGCCTTGTAGTACTAAGGGCATAATTCGGTCAGTCCGAGTCTATATAATAGTACAAAATAAGAGCTCAGAACAAATATTTAAAAATTTAGTTAGGCTTAATTATTATTTAGAAAATAAAAAAAAAAAGTATTTATTAATATTAAGATAATACTCGAAATAAATTTAAGGGAATTAAAACTCAAATTTAAATTAAATATTATTATTTTAAAATTCTATATAATTAAAATTAAATTAATTTTATATATTTTATTAGTCAAATTTAAATAATTTATAAATTAAAACCGAAGATATGCTTAATTTAACTCACATCTTTAAAATAAATATATTATTCAATTGAAAAATGTATTATTTTTATATCTACGAGTGCGGCAATTATCATCAATTTATTAAAATATATATATATATATATATATATATATATATATATGTCATACTCAACCAATTATAATATGGTTGCATTTGTTTGTTATCTCAATAATTAATGAAACTATTCAACGAAGAAAAAAAAATTTTTTTAGGACAATTCACAAAAACTTTTGGGTTAATTAAAAAAAATCCACAAACGTTCATCAAAGTTATAAATACAACACAAATTTTTAATTTTGCAATTTGGATCACAAACTTTTATTTTTAATAAATTTTACACGGATTATAATTTGAGTCAGAATTTTAATTGTCAAAATTAACATGTCAATTATTTATTAATATTTTTTCACGTTAGTTTTGACCATAAAATTAAAAAATTAAAATAAAAATAAAAATCATTTTCTAAATATATATCTAAACGTTATTGTTCTCTAGAATCATTAATATTTAAGTAAATTAATATATTTTAAGGTTATTATGTTAAAATATTTTTAAAAAAAATATAAATTAAATAAAAAATATAATAACACACAAAATATGACCTAAAATTATACAATATAAATCTTAATATAAACTATGCTTTGAATTTTATGTTAATTATATGAAAAATGAAAATTTTAAAATTTAATTATTTCAAATGAAAAATATATTTAATAAAAATTATTTGAAAAAATATTATATCTAATATAAAAATAATTAAAGTATTAATAACTGATTAAGAAAATACAATTAACTAAACTAATAATTAATTCAAGTTAAAGGCATATATATATAAGTTAATGGAAAAGTGGGTATAGTGACCTATTTTTATTACACTTTGTTTTGCCATATTATATAAGACAACACATAACCATCAATCAATCAATTAATTGGATTCATATAAATTTTATTTTGGATATCAATCTCTATTCGGGTCATATTCTTGTCTACATGTTCCATAACTAATTTTTTTAGAAAATTTTATAAATTTATATTTGTATGTTAAAAAGAATAACAATATAAAATATTCAAATTTTTTTCAATATTTTTTAATTGTATTAATAAAGTGTTTTAAAATGGTAACTCGGTGTAAAACATGTTTTATTTGATAATAATTAAGAAATAAATCGATATATTAAGAAATAAATTGCTTTTTATATATTTAAAAAATCTTATTATTTGAATATTATAATAAATTTAAAATCAAGACAATAAATTAAAAGACTGAACTGTAATAAATTTTTATAAAAAAATTTATATTTTTTAAATAAGAAAAGTCACCAGTCAAAATAGAGATTATAATTAGGGTAATATTCTCTCAATCTTTATATATCCTGAGGAGGATCTTGGAGCCAAACAAATTTAAGTAATTTCAAAATCCTAATATAATATTTTTTTTTATTATTTTAAAATTATGATAGTTTAATAATTTTTAATTTAGGTGTACATATTTTAAATCATATTTAGAAATAAAGGGATTAAAATTTAAAGAAATTATTAAGTATAATGAAAATACATCTTTTTTATTTATATAAAAAATAAATTTATAATAATTAAAATAAAAATATATTTATATAAATTTATTTGTATATAAATAAAAAAAATTATTTTTATGTTACCTAATAATTTATAATAATGAGTTAGACACCTAATTATTGTTTTCTGCTGCAGGAATATGGTGCCCTGCACATCAGAGGCCCGTATTGAATAAAGGGTTTGTGACTAATTTAATAGATGTCCTTTTCAAGATCTGTAATGTTTGACTTTTCTAACTTCTAATAAAATTAAGCCATAAAAGCATAGAAAATCATTTAATATCCTAAGCACATTAACAAATATATGTAATTTCATTTGAAATTGTAGAAATCTTATGTAATTGCGATTAAATACAATAAAATATTTATAAATTAATATTTAATAAATTAATAATTAAATTTAAATGAGTTAAATCAATTTTTTTTTATATAAATTATAAGAATATTTTCTAATTAAAATGACTCAATTATTAGGTATATTCGTCTCTGACCTTAAAATCAATTGAGAAATCATATGTACTATAAACGTACACATAGGAGGATTTTTTTTTTTCAAGAAATATTATAAACAATGCAAAATAACTCTCACAATTATCAATTCATAATAAATTCAATATGGACAAAGTACACACAACAAATATAATAAATTCATTAACTCTTCCATATTATGGGAAAGTCGATCATGAGACACGTTACTCGTATCTTAATATTCATCAGCTGTACAGTCTCCTAGGAGATCATTTATGTAGGATTAATACATACACGTATTTTAATTTTAAAAACTATCTCCTACTGGCATTGTAAAATAATATTTTTAATGTTACGATGTGAAGAGTGTTGGTTTAGAATTTTTGGATCGTTTAAATAAGAAGAAATAAAAATAAAAGTCCAATTAGTTTATGAGTCAGTTGGATCGAGATTCGTTTGATATTTTGAGAGTAGTTTATTTTGGACATTTATCGGTCATAATCCAATGAGAAACGATTCAACGAATCAAACTCATTGCTAAAACAATTACTGACAATCTTTTTAGGTCAAATTTCAACATTTAAACTTTTGTTTTTACAATTTTATGTTTTTTATCTATTTTTAACAGTTTTTATTTCCTTATTTAATTTAAGTAGGAAAATCTACTGGTGCGTTATTGTTAAAACAGTTATTATATAATATTTTTAGTTTCATTGTAATATAGATTTGGTGATTTATTTTTTTCCGGAATAAATTATCAAATCATCCTCTTAGAATTTTTTTAAGTTTATTCTCTATAAATAACTTGTAAAACTCTAGGGTTTGGGAGCTTTTTGATTAATAAAATATTCAGTTCTTTATTTCTAAATTTCATACTATTATTTGAACGCTTCTACCCTGCGTCATGTTATAATATTAAATAATATGAAAATATATTTTTTTATTTATATAAAAGTAAATTTATATTAATATATTTTTATTTTAATTATATTTTTATATAAATACGAAAAAATATATTTATTTTATTTAATAATTTCTCTATGTTTAATTAATTGCCCTAAAAAAACATTTATTGACATTTAATTTTTGAGTTTTTGTGCAATGGGATTATGGGAGAATCTAATGATACATAAATCTCTGAATTTAAATATTGAAATTTACTTTTTCATCACACAAATTTTATATTAAAAAGTTATACATAGCTTTTGGTTCTTTAATAAATCTTATCTCAAATAACCTTTAAATGCACTATCTATGTTTATTCACTCCATTGAATTTATCTTATTGTAAAAATTTTAATGAAAAATAAATAACTCTACTTGTTCATAGAATAAGGTATTAGAACTTTATGTCACGGACTTCATATTTACTTGCTGGACTTGCATATAGTTATGGATAAGGATATGCAAGCTGTAGCTATGCCTAGGTTGATAAGTGTTTAGTAAAGTAAATTTTATCCACATCATATACATACATTAATTTAATGAAATAAAAATATAAAAAAAAATAATAATGATATTTTTTTTAATGAAAAATATATTACAATTTTTTTTTTAAATTTATCTATTTTCTATTAATAATAAATACTTATATTTATTTTATAATATCAGTGTATTAGAGATATTTTTATGTCATTTTACGCATCACCTTACTATCTCTGGAAGTTGATCCCAAAATTCAACCTTAAAATACAAGAAATTACCAGTAGTTAAGGGCTTGACCATATATATCTATGATTCAGTTGGCATTCAACCATTATGGTCTAGTTTCAAAGAAGTCGTATAAAATAAATTGTAGAAGCTATCTATTTTGATAAGTCAATTTATCCCATCAAAAGGTGAAGTGTCGTAATAAGTTATAGTGCATTTTTCTTGTTAGGCTGGAGTGAAACAAGAAACAAATACCTACCCAATTAATGCATTTAAGTACACTGTACACACATTAATTAGTCAGATAACTGCATCAATTCCTCGATAAGTTTTCAGAAATTCATTCTAAAAAAAGAAAAGTTTTCTGAAATTCATCAACCCATTTTCTTCAATTTCATAAACAATACAACAGTTCAGTTCAAATCATTATTAAAGACACGTTACATACACAAACAAAAGACACACATGCATATGCATATTTCCAAATCACAAGTGAAGAGAATAAATGAGAAACTGGATATATATAATACCCAATCTCACTTAAATCCCCATATTTATATAATATCCCATTAATTAGGGATTGTAATTATAAAATATAGTTCAGAAACTCCCTTATTAACAAATGGAATTGCCACAACAAGTCCATCATTAACCCCACCAATCCAATATGAAACACTAGCAGGTTTATTACCTTCTCTGAAAGCTATCTCCTTGATCTCTAAATAATCCTTCGAACTTGAAGAACTTATCATCACTTTGTCATTCTTGATTAAATGGGACTTCACAATCTCATTTTTCTTGCAATTTTGCACTTTCATAACTTTAGGAGATTCTTTCACAAGAAAAGAGAACCCCGATGACGACATTATTTTATTACCAAGTTTTTGCTCTGCCTCCTCAATGCAAAACAATGCAAGATTCTTGCATGATTCATTCTTGAAATCATCTTCAATTTCATCACTTTTGATCTTGAAAATCATAGTTTGGCCACAGTTCTCTCTTGGAGTAGGGCAAAAGGTACCATTGGTAGTTAAACTGGCTGGTTTGAGATTAGGAAGGTAAAATATAGGCACTTTTATTTCATCATTTTTGGAGAGCATTTCTTTTTGAATATTTGCCCATCTTTGAAGAAAGTTACCCATAATTAAAAGATCTGCCAATAGAAGGCTGCAGCTAATCCCAATTGAGTATCCACCACATTCGAAGTTGGTCACCTACACAAGAAACAATACTAAATATATATATTCTGACATGGTGGAGATTGAAATTATTAAATTACAAGCAAAAATTAATTTAAGTCATTAAATACTTTTCTTAATAGAAAATGCAACAATTATACCAATGATATCAAATCAATTAACTTTAGTCTACAATATCTACTTATAATATAGATACTATAATATTTAGTTTTGGTGGAATGTTTTAGTTTCATTTCATCTATAGAATTGTTTAAAGGTTAGATTATTTACACTGATTTCTGAAATCATATCATGGTCAATGAGATGTAGAGTAAATTCACATATCAACTGATTTGATTCCTAAAATTCATGACAATCCAAAAAATTAAAATGGTAAAAGAAGAGTTAAATTTAGTATGAAATTGCAATACTTGAAAAATAGAAAATCAATTTAACTTGCCTGAACATAAAATAGAGGAGAGAATTGAGGACTTTGTTCATCAATATCTTTCCAAAACACAAGCTCTGCTTCTGCTTTTTCTCTGTCTTCCAAATCAAGAAAATCTTGCAAAGTCATACTAATATTTGCCTCAATAAGCCTCACCCCACTATCATTCGACACGATTTCAAGTTCTCCCTGACCATCTTCACCTCTCCGTAAGCGCCCACTGAGCATTGGCTGCTCTTTCAAAGCCCTAGCCAATGACTCTTTAATCCAACCAGCGACAAACCACCCTGAATCATCCTCCATAGCCTTATTAAAACAGAGGACTATGTTAAGGCAACCCCTGAAAATCCCCGACCCAATTGGTGGTTCAGTGACTGAAACCTCTATTACTTCTCTTGGGTCGGTCACCTTGAAGGGTGGCACAGTTTGGACAGCTTCAATTTGGGACTTTGGGACATTATTACCAGTAAAGTAAGGCATTGCCATCTCAAGTAGATATGTGACAGAAAGCTGATAATGGGTTTGCTGTCTATAAATAGCAATATGCTCGTGCATTTCACCTTTTTTTTTTTTATATATATTTATATTTATAATAAATTGTGTATAACTATATACACACATAATACTTTTATACAGAAACTTAAAGTTAATGGACTTGACAAAGTGAGTTAGTGTTTGTTAAATTATAATAATAATGAAAAATTAGAGTTTTAATTTATTTAAGTTACAAAGCATAATTGTATTAGAAATATTATTTGTTATCATAATGATTATGGAAGTTATTTTTATGGTTAGCTTATGAAAATAAATTTTTATATGAAAAAAAAATATTTTTTTAAAAGTGATATTTCTAAAAGTAATTAATTATATGTTTGTATTTGGTAAAATATAATTTAAAAACTGCTTATAAACTTATAAGGGTATTTTTGTCTATTAAATTTTTAAAATTAATTACGCGTTTAATTTAAAAATCAGTTTTCTTGAAAAGTTTCAATTTCTAACTTATCCAAATAATTAAATTTTAGCTATCTAGATAATTGCTTTTATTAATTTTGATATTTACCAAATATTATAAACTGAGCCAAAATTAGTTTCTCACAAAAAAAAAAAACTATTTTTTTTCTTTTCATAAGCTGTGCCAAACGGGCACTAAATTAAAAATTATTTTAAATGATAATAATAGTAATAATAAATAAGAAACAAACCCCAAATTACAATATTTTTGTATTTTTATTTTTAATATTATATTAATTTATTTTAGAATAATCATAAT
>CANXYC010077924.1:0-26104 GCA_948193065.1 Aleurites moluccanus | reverse complement strand
AACTTAAAGTGTTTTTGAGAAAAAAAAATATATGCCATAAAATGATTAAATGAAATGAAGCATGCTATTTGGGTTCTTCGTGGTACTGGTATGGAAACTATTCCCGTGCCCTAGGACCGTCATAGCCCTATAGTGTGGGTTGTGACAAATAAAGACTGCTTTCAGCAGAGAATAAAGACTGCTTTCAGCAGGCAGAAGAGCTATGCATGTCCAAAGAGGAAAGATGTACAGTTTGTAGTGGGTGACTAGGTATTTTTGAAGATATCACCTATGAAAGGGGTGATGAGGTTTGGAAAGAAAGGCAAGTTGTTGCCTAGGTACATTGGACCTTTTGAGATATTGGATCGGGTTGGCAATGTATCATACATATTAGCTCTTCCACCGAGTATGGACCATATACATCCAGTGTTTCATATCTCCATGTTGAGGAAGTATGTCTCAGATCCCTCTAATGTATTGCAGACCTAGGAGATAGATATTGATGAGTCTCTGTCTTATGAGGAGATACCTGTTCAGATTGTGGATAGGCAGATCAGACAGCTTAGGAACAAGAGCATTTCGATGGTTAAAGTGTTATGGCATAACAGGAAGATAAAGGAATGCACTTGGGAAAGTGAAGCTGTGATGAGTCATAGATACCCCCACCTCTTTGATGAGTCAGGTTATTTTTCCACCCTATAGTTTTTAAGTAAATTCGGGGATGAATTTATTTGTAGGGGGGTAGAATGTAACACCTCAACCTAAACCCTATTGAAACCCTTAAAGAGGGACTTAGGGGGAAATTTTTGCTTTCTTTATAATATGCTTATATGATGTATTTATGCATGCATATTGATCTAACCATCCATTTCTTCATCATTTGATCCAATGGTTGGATTTAATCAAGCCTAAATTAATGTCATAAGGTTGCATACATAATATAATTCCATATCTCAAAGGAAAAGACCATAATGCCTTTAGTTCAACCAAAGCACGTCAAGCACCTCAATTGAGCAGCTTACCTGGCACAATTTTCAATCGAGTTTATTTCTCCATCAAATCTTCAAATAAATTAAATAACATCATTTTCAAGTCCTAATTTTCTTTTCTACATTCAAATATCATGTTAATTCCATAAGAACTCGAAGGGGTGTGAAATGACCATTTTACCCTCAGTTCACAAAATTTCAAGTTTTTCCCAATTTCTTCCTAACAGCCCTTGATGCACTTTTACATGTGTAAAATTGTCTAAAACATGCATATTCATACAATTTAAGTATAAACATACATCATACATATCATATAAACAAACAAGGAATCCCCCTAAGTTTGCCATTTGAAGTTTATGTTCTAAGCCTTTAGACTAGGGTGTTATAATTTGGATTTCAAAGTGAAGATTCAAACATCTTGTTTTTATTTATACTTTATTATAAAAATAGTTTCAGAGTCGTTCTAAAACTCAGACAGTCCAAATTTCACTAATACCCCAAAGTTTCATTTATTTACTGTTTTGCCATCGCTTACTTTTTCAGTGTTCCTAAATATTTTTCACCTCTTTCTTTTTTACTATAAGTACACATGCATATATATAATTCTTTACCCCTAGTCAGAATAAGAAATTCACTTGTCGATCGGATAACTATTTTCTTGGCAGCGATATTGACATTGACGTTTTCCGAAAAAGTTTTTCACTTTCGTTCTAACTGAGCCTCTAAAATTATCTTTACTCATTTCGATGATTTCAAACCACATACTAAGAACTTTAATTATATAATCATGGTAGGATTTTCTAAGGTATTACATTTATTGCTGGATATCTATTGCCTATTGTGTAGCCTTTATTGTGAGCCTGTTGTTGATTATATGGGCAATCTCAATGTTGCACCATAACCTAGCTAAATTGTCCATTCAATGTTGCACACCAAGTGTTTGATGAAATGCCTAGTTCATTTGCCATAGGCCTATCACTTGCTTCATCCGTAGGCCTACCATTTTAATGTCATTGTCGCAGCGGCATTGGCATGATAATTGATCCAACCATTTGACTATTGATGACCATTTTGTATTCCAATCCAATGTTAAATATTATACCTATTGCTATTGATTACATACCTTTTATTGCTTATTCATTGCTTAGTTACAGTATCGTTTAATTAATTCACAAGCTATTGATTATTGATTAGTCAATTGCCATATATTGATATCTTTTGACTTGTTTTCATGCCTACATTGATTATAAGGTGATTTGACAGAGCTTCCTCACTGACGAGGTAGTGGGTAAATACCGTCAGCAATATGCACATTGACTTTACATGATACCCTAGTTGGGAAGGGATCAATGTCCTAGCCATAAGACCTAATCAGTCTTATATATATTGATATGAGACTAATTTATGTTATATGAGTTCATGGCTCACTATCTGTCTTATCTACATGATATGAGCTTCATTAACCTATATATTGATTTTGTATCCCTTTTTTGTAACCTAATTCCTTATTCTGTAATTTGTGTGTAGCCTATTTTTTTTTATTGTTTATCTACCTAATATTTATTATTATCCTAACCATTTTCTATTGGATGATGCATATTAGATTCACTGAGTATTTAATACTCACTCCCTCAGTAGTTTCCCCTTTTACAGGTGCAGAGTAGGAGGCAGATTCTCAACTGTTATTCCCTGTGAAATTTTGCAGACTGATTTTGATAGTGTAAATATTTAGACACTGTATTTTGAATATATTTAAGCTGCTCCATGGATTTGTATTAATGGCATAGTTAGACTGTAATTATGTTTATATAGCATAATATGGAGTTTAAATATTAAAATGGCTTGTGATAATGTTGTTTACAGCCAATTACATAATAGATTACAAATAGACAGACTACAGAGTACCACAATGACACAGTGAATATTAAGTAATTAATTGGATATTAATGAGATAGTAAGTAATCATAGAATTTGATACTGGGTTCTACAGGTGCTAGTCGTCTCTGGTATCTCCTGCATCCTAGGACCTTCATGTTCTGAAATCAGGACATGACACCCAAGATCGTAATATGATAGAATTCATAACATTCATAACTTATCATGCATGTGTATAATCATAATCATTATAAATAAGGAACTTCCCGTTAGGATATCCCTAAGCCTTCAAGGCATAACATCACAAATCAATTACAATTCATGATCAAATTCTAAAATAATAGATCACATCAAGATTCTCAATCAACATGAACATTCTAAAATAAAATCTCAAATCTTCTAGACAATCATGGAGCTACTAGGCAAAAATACTCTAAGAATATCAAAGAACATATGGATAGCAGTAGTTCCTTATTGAAGGAGAAAAGGGTAAGGAATCCAAGCTATCCACTGCCTGCTATCTAAAAGACATGAAATATACATATATGAGTACAACTCCTTAAATAGAAATCATCCTACCATACCTTTTATAAGCTTGGAAGTCGAAGGTTTGTCCTATATACAATGATTAACAATATACCTTGGATATACTTTAGTAATAATAGACAAAATGACAAGATAATATGAGAATTCAATTCATAGCTAAAATAAAGTACTTAATATTACAAGTTCGTTAAAAGGAGTTCTCTTGTATCCATAAGATCCTTAATAAAGGAATCTAACAGAAATTATAAATATGAGATTATAACATGTATGAGATCAGAAGTGTAATGGCATGATCCACTAATAGACATAAGACTCATTAGGTCTTTCACTTAGGAAATGAACCACCTAAGTAAGACTAGATAATATACCTTATTCGCAGGTTACCATGTACACATAGTCTAATAATTTTCTCCATTAGTCGGGAATTTCTGCCATTTGTGTTCACATATAATAGTTTCATGATTTATGTAAATGAATATCATATTAGTTTACCATGAGATATAATCATGAGGCTTAACTTGTTATATCATAGTCAATATGAACATGAATGTAAGGTATAGACAAAAGAAAACTTGGCGAGAAAATAACATGAAGTTGTACTATAATAAGAAAGAATAATGCATAATAGTATGATTTCCAAGCACCTTTACAAAAGAACTAGAAGATTCTTTCCAACCAATAACTAGGAAGACGGTCCAACATCACCCCTTCCTTGCCTATGAACTTATGTCTTCTATCTCAAATCTCCAAGGTTCTAAGAGGAACTTAATGGTTCTTAAGCAATCCCTTCAAAGATTAAGGGTGTCATGACTCACTTTTGGACCGCGACGGTCTTAGGGCGCGGGTAGACCTAAGGTTACCAGAAACCCGTAGAACCCATGAACAATCTATTTATCAATCATTCAATCAATATTAACTCATTCATCAATGCTTAAATCCCATTTATTACTTAAGAATTTTATAGAAATTTTGCCAGAGTTTCTCTTGTATTTTCAATATAATCCCATGACATATTTGTCATATTACACTACCTGTATAGAAACTACACTCCTAATTTTATCTCATCCTTATAACCTCAACTTCACAATTCATTAAAATATTCATAGCACTTTTATAATCTTTACTTCATTAATTTATTCTCATTATTCATAATTCATTTCAATTGTAACTTTAATTAATAAAAGCATTCATATACACTCACAACTACCTATCCAACAGTATCATAGAGCTCTAAGAGTATATAAATATGATTTCTCAAAACAAATAATTACATTAGAGTTTTTGACGTCCCAAGCCGGAGAAAGGGATGACTTGGGAAACAGCCACCACTATAATCTTGTTCCTGAAAAATAATAAATAATTACGAGGTGAGTATAATAATACACATATTATCTTACTTGTAAGGCTAGATGAGGGCGTTGCTCACAAGGAAGATAATGATGGCATAAAATATACAATAATAATGGGTTCATTAATCAATTAAAGATTCATAAAGTTGAAGTCTTTTAACATATGGATTTGGTTTCACATTGGCATTAAAAGTTCATAGCATATCTTATCATAAAATGACAGAATCATTATTGATCATTTAAGCAAAGGCTACAATCCAGTAGCATACTATTTACTCATACGGTTGATCAGACCGTATGGCTAGGACCTTAACCCCTCCTAGCTTGGATCATTAAATAATTATGCACAATGTCATTAAAACTTTTGTTATTTCATTAATGCCTTACATATAGTGCTTAATCATTAGGTATCAAAAATAACTTAAGCACTTCCAAGTGTTCAATACATGAAGTATTAGGCCAATCATGTAAATTTATTTAAAAGGAATCATTTGGAATTATAAAAGGGCATGAAATTAATCATGGATCATACAATTGGTATTTTTGGCCAACAATAGAATTTTATGATAATTTCAATAATTTAATTTGAAGGCAATGTCAAGCAAAATAGTATGTATATTGCTCACCTCACTGAGCACTTTACATTTCCATTCCTTTTCCTTGGTTCTATTTCTTTGTATTTTTCAGTTTCCATCAGTCCTTTATTCATTTTTGACTCTACATAATTAATTAAATATAATTTAGAACTATTTAATATAAAATTATATTACTTATACTTATATTAAAGAAATTCCTAAATTTTCTAAATCACTAAGGTTTTTTTGTGTAATATTCCATATTGGCAGCCTGTATTCCTTAATCCATATCTCTTTCTAACACTTATCCAATTGCTTCAATTATTATTCCTACTTAAACTATACATATCAAGCTTTAACATATCCAAAATTCACATTAATCCCACTACTACATAATTTATGGTGTTACTTTAAACTTAGGCTTATAACCATCCCTGCTAACCGGCATTCTACCTGAAATCTTATTCTGGCAGTCTGCACTGTTTTATCTCATAACTCAATCTATACTTATCCAATTACTGCAATTATTTTTTTTTATTGAAAATAGACTTATAATATTATAATATATCCAAATTTCAGAATATTTGGATCACTATACAATTATTAGTGAATTTTCAAAATTAAACTACTATCCTAAAATCTCTATCCGAACAAACTCTATTTCCATATCTATAAATAATTTCATATTAATCCAATTATAAAACCATTTTACAGTCATTTAGATAACATACAAATAAACATTTTTCATGTTTAACACTTTTTCTAATTCAAAATTCAATATCTTTATATTAATAGAATTCTGTAACCTATATTCTGTTAAACAGTCATTTCGGGCAGTCTACACTTATGACCTAATATCTCATAAATCATAAATCCAATTGAAAAACTCTTTTACATACTTATAAATAAGACATAAATTAACACTTTTTCTAATTCTGTCTCTATCATTATGTACAATAAAAATACAGTAGCATTTTTCTAGAAAACCTAACTTCAGGCCAGTCACAGTTTTTACTCAATAAATCTTTCCTTACTTCTAATTTTTCAAATTTCTTTTATAGAAATATAATTAACATATTTATATACAACTTTCATGTTTTTTCCATCCTCAAATTCAGTCATTCAGATTTTAGAATATTAGCCACAAGTTACTACCTTAAAACATATTTCATAAACTATATAAACCCTAGCTCATTCTTTATATTTTTAGCTTAATTAACTCTATTATTTATTAAATCAAACCTTAGAAATCTTAAATAAAATTAAAAACTGACGTTTATGAAATTCACCTTAAACTTGAACCATTAAATTTCTTCTCCTTTTTGTTCCACCAAATGATTGAATACCATATTTTATCTATTTTCTTCATAAAACTTCTTTCTTCTTCAATTTCCTATCTATTTTGGTTGCTTTCTTTAGAAAAGGTTAGAAAACTATTTCTTTGGTTTTTTTCTACATATGGTTCGGTTTTCGCCCCTTTGAATAGATGTTTTCTTCATCTTTTTATATATACCAAATGCCAACTAAAAAAACTGAAGATAAAGAAAAATAGAATTTTCAAGATTTTTAATTACTTATCATCTTTTCATTAATTTGATAAGTTAATTAATTATTTCCTATCAAAAATCTTCTCTTCACCCACCATAGCTGGCCACCTAGCCATCCTTCTAGAATGGGTGGATCCCATAACTTTGTTTAATTGCACTATGACCCAAAAAAAATTTTATTTTCATTTTGACCTCAAAATTTTCTGTAATTTATTTTGTCTATTCTATTTAGATTCAACTCAAGTGTGGGAAGTGAAATACCTTATTTTAGATTGTTCTATCATTTAAAATAGTTTTGGGTTAATTCTGAATCCCAGACAGTGAATTTTCATAATTAATCCCAAAGTTGTCTTTATTTACAATTTTGTCATTACTCTTATTTTCAGTATTCCATGACATTTTTCAACTCTTTATTTTCACCATAATTTCATATAAAATTAACTAACTTAATCCCCCAAGGTTTAGGTCAAAAATTCTTAAATTAGCCGAATTGCTATTTTCCCGGCAGTATAATTAACACTAGCATTTTCCAGGACAATGCCTCAAAAGTGGCTGGTTGAGTCTCAAAAATTCTTGAATATTACTCTCTATCATTCTATGTATATTTTAATAAACAATTGAGCCTATTCATACTTCAATTAATGCTTTATGAATCACTGTAATTCACTATATCCATGTATTATCTACTATTCTATCTCACTATCTACTGTTCTGTTTGCTGGGATATTACAAAGGGTTTCTTAATGGTTTGAAGTGTGAAGAGATGGGGTAGTGAAATTTAGGATTTTAGAACTTAGAATTGAGAGAAAAGAGAGAAATGCTTAAATGGTGGATAAAAGGATTTAAGTGCCTTTTTATACACCCCTATAGGTAATGGGAGTTATTAGAGATGCAACGCTTATTACTCATCTATTTGAAATTTTGGACAGAGAGTAATTTCATGCTTTTTACTAGAATTGGTAATGCTCGTTACCTCTTTTTCACGGGCGTTCCAGATGGGTAACACTCATTATGCAACTTTGTCAAATTTCACAATTTTAGATAGAAGCAAAGTTCATAGGTGTTACGAGTCATAACATCTGTTGCCATAGAAATACTTCTATACTAAGGGATTAGTCACCAAAACCATATATTGATAACTTCAAACTGTCACACCCCAACTCCAGTGGTGTGACGGTCCTAGGGCAAGGGTAGGCTTAAGGCCACCATAAACCCGTAGAACTCACAAATCATAAATCTCATACCATTTTAACCAATACAACATCATATATTATCATATAATGATCATTTCCATACATATAATTAAACAACAATCAAATCTTTTCTATTATTATTTCATATCTTTCTCTTGTTCCTTAATGATCAAAAGATGCATCTCACATCACTGAGGAACAAGAGTACCCAAAAAGTTAATCATTCATACATCAAAATACACTAGTATCCTCAAATGACTAACTACGGAGCTCTAGAGTATACTCCCAAATACATGTCATGACACCATTAGATGAATATACAAAATATCTCAAAAGTTATTACAATGAAGCTTCTTAGGAGAATAGATCAAGAAGCTGGATGTTCTCTATTAGCTCCTTCATGAGCTATGCTACCACCTGAAATCCACAAAAGATGAGTGAGCCTTCAACTCAGTAAGATATGAACATCATACAATAAGAAACTGAATATCGAATCATGGTCATGAACAAATATTTATAAATACAGATATGAAAGAAGTCATAAGCTTTACTTGAAGGAACATGATTACCTATAATAATTTGGCTATATCAAATCATGTCACAAATCTAATCATGGTTCATATTTAGAATGAAAAATGCCCACAAAGAATGGCATTATCAAATCTCATCTGATAGAACTGATCTCATATCATAACATACGAATCAGTAGCTTTGCTACCTTAACATGCACACATGCTTGGCCAAGCATGCGCCTAGAGCTCATGGCCCCCTCTAGGTGGAACACTGATAAAAACCCTATCAGCTGGGCTCCCAAAGTGCACAATGGACCAATGAATTTACTTTCATTGGAAAGAGCGTTCTATCCATAGGTCATGAGGTTTCAATCTCATAGGAAGCATATTAGTCGCAAGACCATCATCATATCATCATTCAATTCGAGTTTACCAACAAGAACATATGAACTTGATCCATGAAATATTGATCAAGTCATTTATGTTATACAATTATATATAATGTGAATGAACAATTATAAAGGTACTTGGTTATATAAATTTCAAAGGAAGATAATCAAAGAAGATGTTCATACTTACCTCTTACACAAATTTCTCTTAAATTCCTCTTTAGAAATCTGCTCACTTTAATTCCTCAATCAATTCGAATTTCTCCTCCTAAGAAATTTTTCCAAATATTCAAAATTAGGGTTTTCTCCAAATCAATAATATTTAACATGATTTCCTAATAATTCATTATCTTAGAGTCTCTATTCTTAATTCCCAACAACAACTTTATTTATCTCTTAAAGAAATTCTGCATTTAATTTTCGAAGTTAATGTTCATGATAGTCTCAATAATCTGATTTCTCCCACATTAATTACCATAAATGACTTCAGATCACTTGCAATAAATTCTATATACCCAATATTAATTATCCTAACTCACAGACTTAAATAAATCTAAAGAAAATAGCTTAAGAAGAAAATTTACCTTATTTCCTTCAAACTAAAATTCATATGATTACTTGCTCAAATATGATGATTTCTGCCTTAATACTGAATAATCTAGAAGTCTAATGCATTAATTTGAGTATTAATGCCTTAGGAAATAAAACGGAACAAATCTGAGAAAAAGACTGAATTTACGAAAGAAAGAAAGAAGGGAAAAATCATGAGATAACACTACTGGGATTGCTGGGTTTAAATAAACTCTGCCCAGAAAAATACGCTTGCCAGCTCGCCTCGTGAATCCTGCCTCGGCAAAGCTACCTCGCCTAAGACAACTTGCCATTCCCACTTCACATTTCCAGCTCGCACTTCCCAGCTCGCCAAACTTGATCCGGCAATGCCACTTCGCTAATCCAGCTCGCATATGCTACCTCGCGAATACTGCCTCGCCATACTCTCCTCGCGAACTCTTCCTTGCATATGCCACCTCGGCAATGCTTCTTCGCTTCTTTGCTTCCTCACCTCTTCGCTTCTTCGCCTCTTCCCCAAACTCTCTTTGCCAAACCTCTTCGCCAAACTCTCTTCGCCAACTTCCTCTTCGCGAATTGCCACTTCGGCAAACTCACCTCGCCATTTCGCCATTTTGCATTGCCAGCTCGCAAAATGCCACCTGGCATTTTGCTGACTCGCCATACCAAAATTTTTCTAAGTTAAAACCTTTCTCTGAACATCTCACACTTAACAGCTCACAAATGAGCTACAAATATCCAAACTTACTAATTCTTTATGCCACTTAGAATAAACATGCAGGGGCACAACATAACAAAATTTCAAATCACTAAGACCAACACACTGATTATGGTGACTCTCCAAAGATCACCCAGATTTGCTGCCTTAGAATCTCTCTGAACAGGTCTGATAGAATCCACTCTCCACTTAGATATACTTATCCAAAAATTGTGAAATTTTACAAACATAATTTCAACATACAAAGGAACATTTTTCATGTTCACACCTTTAGCTAATTCTACCTCAAACATTCCCAGTAAATTCAAACAGATACTGGCTTCCTGTAGAAACACTCAACCAGACCAGCTTTGCTCAAATAGACATAACTCAACACTCATACAGAATTTTGCCAAACCGTTTTACATAATTACAGCTAAGACATAAATTAACAATTTTAATGATTTGCGCTTTATCAAATCATGTCTTTAAGATTATGAAATTATCATCACAAAATCCTGCAACTGCAATAAAATCAGAAATTCTGAAATTCTCAAACATTCTCATATAAATTAATTAATTCTCCAAACATACAAAATTAATAAAAACACTACAAAAATGGCAGATATTACACAAACAAAGAACTAAGTCTTTCATAAAAAAACTCTAGGGTTCTAAGATTACTCCAAGTTCATTCATCTCCCACATTTGGTGAGTCATGTCAAAATATTTAGATCCTCAACCATTAAAAGTATATTTAATTCAAAAGAATAATGAATATATATATACATATATATTTAGATACGCTCTTTCAAAGAATCAAGGCTATCCTATAGTACATGTTTATAACTCACCTCCAAAGAGGAAAACAATCCCACCAAAACTCAAAAACTCTTAGTCTAGCTCCAATCAATCTAAAGCTCAAGTGACATTCAAGCATAAATACAATTTCAACAAAACACAAATTAGGATTTTCCTTACTCAGTATCGTCCATAACAATTCCTTAGAATTGTAGACTTTCTAAATTCTAATTAGATAGTTCTTAGTCTTAATTTAACCATTACTAAAGAAAATTAGAAAGGTTTAGAAAAATAAATATTATTCACCAATTTGTCCTAACTTTTCATTCAACCATTATCATTTGCCATAATTGCATATACTTACTACTCATAATCCATAATTAACTTATCTAACAACTTATAACCTCAAAACATATCTAAAATAAAGTTTTAGAGAAAATACCTTATTATTCTTAAAAGATGATTTTGAAGAATCTTGACCTTTAAGAGGATTTAATAGATTTTTTGAAGTGTTTTCCTTCAAAAATGAACCATTAATGAGGCTATTAATGTCTTAAAAAAATAAGTAGAGTATTTTAGGATTTTATAATAAATAAATAAAGTAGAAAAAAGAAAATTCAGGTAGAAAGAATGGGAAACAACCTATTTATAGAGCCCCGCTACTGTTTACATTACTATTCATGCTGAAAAATTTACTTCAACAATACATGTTAAACTAGCTCTATCTTAGACTATAAATATCCAATCACTTTAATTCTTTTTTCACTTGAACTAGATACATAAGGCTATAACCTACCAAAATTCATCTCAAAATATGTACTACACAAATTATGGTGAATTTTCAAAATTGAATCTGTCACTCTGCAAGTGCCATCTAGGTAGGTTTCATTTCTATTACTATTTCTTAAAACGTGCATATCCAATTGAAAAAATGATTTACAGGAATCTATCCCACACATAAATGAACACTTTTTATGTTTTACATTTTGTATAATTCAACCTCTAAAATCCTTAAATTAATTGGACAATCTCATACTACTTGCATAATTAATAACTTGAACCAGTCCAAGTTGAGGTAAAGTTTCTCCTCACACATATAGAATTTTACAAAATTGATTTAATTGCATATAGGTGGAACATAACTCTACAACATTTATGTTCTACACTTTTCTAAATTCCTTCTTTAAGGCTATGAAAATGGAGTTGCAATCTTCTTCTCACTTTCAAATATTAAAATCTTTAAAACCCTTTATAACAATCAATATATTTATCTCCTTTCCAAATTAATTCAATCAAAATTAAAGTCCAAATCAAATTTCAAAGGTCATAGAGCATCTAAACACTCTAAACAAATAATAGTAATAGAAACCATAATAGAACATAATCTAAATCAATTACAGATATCATAAACAATTCAAACTTATATAGATAATGAAAATTAATTACATACACAACTCATAACACATGTAATATTGATAGAGAATATTACAATTTTATAAAAGAAATGTGTATTATTTTAGATTTAAGAGAGAGATTGCAAAGATATTAAATTGTAAATATATTATTAGTCATTAGATTTAACACAAATCAAAGGATAAAAAAGTATGTAAAACTTCTAGTTTTACACTTGTGTAAGTGAATCCCTTCTCTTAATAACTTTGGAAATAACTTAAAGTTGAAATACCGTAAAATACATTATTCTATAATTAAATATGTGAAAATGAATTTCTCGAGAAAATTTATAACACCCCAGAAGGCTTGATGGATCAACATAGATTCAAATAATGGGAATTAATCCAAATTGAATAGTATGAATAGTTAATTAGTAGTTGAGAAGTGAGATTAAGAAAAATCTTAATGTAGAAAACATTTATGTATTTGATTTTTAGTTTATTTTATTTTCAAGAGTTTCATTGTTCAAATTTTTCTCACATATCTTAAATTAAATGGATTATTGATCAATTAAAAAACATATTGAAGAATATGATGGGTTAATTAATAAGAAAGTAAATTTAGGAAAAACCATAAATTATCAATTTTTGGAGTTCATCAAATTGGACTCGAAATAAAAATTCCTTAGGTATTATGGTTGATTAATTGAATTGAATTGAGGTGTATTAGGAAATAAAAGATTCCATTAGACTTGAATGAAAAGGAATTTATTGAATTGATTACAAAGAATTAAAAAGATTAGTGGTTACAATTATAAACTAGAAAAATTATGGGTCAAATTATAATTTCTTAAAATTGTGGGATACACCAAGTTTTAATCCAAATTTATCTAGAAAATTCTAAGTTATTCCCTAGTTGGGCCGGCCACTATATGTGAGGGTCATTCTCTCAAAAAAATTTCTTAACTCCTTTCTTCTAAATTATTTCTTTTCAAATCTAAATCACCATATCATTAGTTCCTACGTACCTTTAAGAATTAAGTAAGGTAATTATAAGTTATTAAGGTGATTGCAAGGATGAGGAAGAGGAAGAAAAACAAAGGAAGGCTATAGGAGTTCAAATGTTCCAAGTTAAGGTAACTCTTCTAACTTAAGCTCTAATTCGTTTATTTGATTTCTATGGTTAGTAAGTTATAGAAATAATGAAAATAAATGAAATATGTGATAATATTAATGGTATTATAGTGATTGGAAATTAGGGTTTGATTATATAAATTCTAGGTTTTGAATTAGAACGGGTAATGATTCAGGCTGAATTTGAGTTAGTGAAAGTATATGCTAAAAAGTATTCTAAAATTCTAGAAGTGAATAAAAAGTTGCACCATAAATTTCGTGACCTTAGAGATAGATTTTAGGAAAGTATAAAACATAAAAGTTATAGCTTTGTGTCTTAAATAGATGCCTCTAAAATAATTTTACAAAATTTGAAATGAGAGAGGAGATATTAGGCTATAAGTGAAACTGGTATAGATTGATAGTCCTACAGGAATACTATAGTATTTTGTTAATTTGTAGACCTTAGAATTTGAATTAAGAAAAGTGTAAAACATAAAAAATATTCTTTTATATGTGATTTTGTTACACTCCAACTCCAGTGGTACAACGGTTCTAGGGCAAGGGTAGGCTTAAGGCCACCATAAAGCCGTAGAACTCCTAAATCCTATATCTCATTTATATTACACATTTATAATAAATATATATATCATTCAATATTCATTTCTATGATCATATAAGCATAATTCATATCTTTATTTTTATCATTTCATAATTTCCTCTTATTCCTTACTGATCAAAAGATGTATCCCACATCACTAAAGAACAAGGGCAACCCAAAATGTAGCAATTTATACATCAAAATAGTGTCCTCTTTAATAACTAACTACGGAGCTCTAGAGTATACTCCCAATATATACAATACCATAATACCATACAATGAATATACATAAATATATATATTTCAAAATGATTACAATGGAGGCTTCTTGGAGGAATAAATCAAGAAGCTTAATTTTCTCTACTAGCTCCCTCACGAGCTACACTATCACCTGAAATCCACAGAAGAGGAGTGAACCTTCAACTCAGTAAGATATGAACATGCAATATGAAAGAAATATATATATATATATATACATATATATCGAATCAAAGGAAAGATCAATTCCAAGAACATGGGTAAGAAATCATCATATGGTTAGGCTTACAAGAACAAAAGTGCTCACAATCAAATAGCACTGTCAATCACATGAAGGACTACAGAGTGCATTAGTAGCCATGCTACCTATCACAACAGAGCGCATTGGTAGTCCTTGCAACCTTATCGCAAACGCATGCTTGTCCAGGCATGCACCTAGAGCTCATGGTCCCCTCTAAGTGGAACACTGATAAAAACCCTATCAGCTAGGTTCCTAAAGTGCACAGTGGACCAATGAATTTACTCTCATTGGGAAGAGCGTTCTATCCATAGGGTCATATGGTTTCAATCTCATAAGAAACATATTAGTCGCAAGACCATCAACATATAATATAATTTCAGTCAAGTTAACAATTGGTGTCATATGAACTTGGTCCAAGGAAGAATGACCAAGCCATTTACATTCATATAAGGTAATCACATGGAACAATCATTATTTATTTGAGAACATCATAGGGATTTCAAATAATAGGTGTATGGTAAAATATCATTTATATGAGAATTATATGGGTGAACATTAAGAATGCTTGAACATATCATTTCAAAGAAGCAATAAGCAAATGCAAGGTTCATACTTACCTCTATACAAATTTATCCTTGAATTTCCTTTAATAGTTTGCTCAACAATAATCTCCTCAATTTCCTTGACTTTCTCCTCCTAAGAAATTTTTCCCAAATATTCAAAATTAGGGCTTTCTTTAATCAATAATACTCAATATGATTTCTTAACATTTATCCATCTTATAGTTTCTATTTTTAATTCCTAACATCAATTTCATTCATCTCTTAAAGAAAATCTGAAATTTATTTCGAATCTACTGTTCATGTTACTATTCATGACAGTCCATAAATTTTGATTTCTCCAACATTAATTATCATTAATAGCTTCAAAAATGCTTGCAATAAATTCTATATATCCATAATTAACTATTCTAACTACCAGACTTTATTAATATAAAAGAGTATGACATTTGAAGAAAATTTACCTTATTTCTCCAAAACTGAATTCCTTGAGATAATCTTCTTTAAACTGGAGATTAATGCCTTAAAATATGATAATCTAGAGATTTAATGCATTAATTTTGAGTATTAATGCATTAGAAAATAAATGGAACTAATATGAGAATAACTGAAGAAGAACGAGGAGAAGAAGAAAGAAAATCGTGAAGAAAATTGCTACTGGGCACTGATTAAATAGGCCACTGCCTCAAAATTCCACTCGCCAGCTCGCCTCGCCAACTCGCCTCGGCAATGCCACCTCGCATAAGCCAGCTCATAATTCCTACTTCACTAATCCGCTTCGACAATTCCACTTCGCATAAGCCAGCTCGTAATTCCCACTTTGCCAATCTGCTTCGGCAATGCCACTTTGCATAAGCCAGCTTGCAATTCCCACATCGCATATATCACATCGCATATGCTGCCTCGCCAAACTCTCCTCGCGAACTCCTCTTCGCATATGCCGCCTCGCATATGCCTCTTCACATAATGCCAACTCACCTATTCCTCTTCGCCAAACTCTGCTCACCTATCTCACCACTTCAATTGCTCGTATTGCCGGCTCGCAAATGCCACCTCGCATTTGCCGGCTTGCTAACACCAATCTCTGCTGAGCTGAGGCCCTTCCTCGATAACTTATATTTAATCTGCTCGCAAATAAGCTACAAATATCCAAACTTCCTAATTATTTTTGTCACTTAAAATAGACATTCAAGGGTCCAACATATCCAAAATTCAAATCACAAAGATAACTATGCAAACCATGGTGACTCTCTAAAGTTCACCCTGACTTACTGTCCAAAATTCATGCAAATAGACCTGAGTAATTCCACTCTCCATTGAGTTATACTTATCCAAATCTCCTAAAATTTTACATCCAACATCACAACATATAAAGGAACATTTCTCATGTTTACACTTTTGGCTCAAACAGTCTCAATCATTCCCAGAAAATTCAAACACTCACATATTTATTACAGAGAATAATGAACCAGACAGTTCCTGCTCAAGAAGGCATAACTCTTCACATACATATAATTTTACAGAACCATTTTATAAAATTGAAGGTGAGATGTAAATCCACAACTTTTATGTTTTATATTTTACCAAATTATTTCTTTAAAATTAAGAAATCAGCCTCACAAAATACCACCTCGCAACCAAAAATTTCTGGATTTCCTCAAATATTTATATCTTTAATTAATTAAATTCAACAAATATACAATTAATAAAATAGCCCAAAAATGATAGATATTATAGATTTAAATACTTATGAAACAATTTTGCATTTGGATATACGGATTGAGTTGTAGCTATAATAGTGAAGTCTGTCCGGATGAGAGTTGCAAGACAACAAGGCTAATTTCAGATAGCCACCATAAATTATGTAGTGATAGGATTAATATAAATTTTGAATATGTTATAGGCTCATGATTCTAGTTTAAATATAAAAAATAATTGAAGTAATTGGACAAGTATAACTCAAGATACCGAAAAATAAGTTAAGACTGTCAGTAGTGAATATTAAAGGAAATCCTTAGATACAAACCCTAGAATTCGAAGTAAAACTTAAATTGAGTTTAATTATTAGAAATTGGAATAAAATTGAATGTTAATTTGATGTTTAGTTGTTTATAGCACTAAAAGAATATGGAAAGGAAGATGGGAATGATGAACATAAGCATATATGCTTACTCGGAGAATTGAAATTCAAGTTATGGATTTTGAAAGATTTTAGCTAATCTAGCAATTGAGGTGAGTTGTAAATATTTTATTATGCATGTATATAATCATTTCTTGAATTATGGAAATCAAATGTGAAATCCCCTTATTTGGCCAAATGGCCTATTGCTTTTGTTCCATTGAATTGTTCATGTATAACCTATCATTTTTAAGCTATAATCCTTAATTTTTAATTGAGTTTTGATTGCCTAAAACCTTACTTGGATTGTGTTATTGATGATAGATGATATGGCCATTTGATTGATATCTTGAAACTTTATCATTTGATTGATTTCTTATTGCACACCAAGTGTTTGACAAAATGCCTAAATAAACTAAACCTTATGCCTACCAAGTGTTTGATGAAATACCTAATTGAATTTGCTACCATATTTCCATTGGTATCTATCCTAAACCATAGCCTAATGTCATACACTTGACTTCTCATAATTCATTACTTGTTCATTATTATATTCCTAAACCATTGTTTCATTGAATACCTATTGAATTTGATTAGATTGGATGATTGATTATTGATTATTGAATTTAAATATTCTAATATGACTGTCACATTCCCCATTTCAGAAGATCTGACAGTCCTAGGGTATGGGGAAGGCATAAGGCTACCAAAACCCGTAGAACCCCGTTTTGCATTTCTACAGAAAATTTGTCATAACTAATCTATTTTTACAATATAACACCCAGGACCCAAAGTCCCTCTCCTCATAACTAACATTTACACAACCTGCACAAATCAGCACTTCTATTCCTATACTCGCCCTATACTACAATGTACATGCCCCATTTGTTATCATTTTCCCCAATCCAATACTTTACACTTCATATATAGTGTAAATATTATATCTCATTAACATAGCTTCATTTTACATTGTCATTACTAAATCCATTATTACATATCATGGAGCTACTATAGAATGATCCGTAAATACAAATAAGGAGTCATTACGTAGATAAGGAAAATTTCACTCCTGAAGAAAGAGAAAGGAAATGGAATCGTAGTTAGCTATCAAACCCTAAAAAGGTAAACCATAATGGGGGTGAGATGAATCTCAGTGAATAATATATATAGTCCTTCATTTGTGAGGATAGGTACTCACAAGGAAGGTCATTTAATAACAAATTACAATATTCCAAGATAATAATATCAATCCCATGAAACAAGGTTTCCAAAGGAATTCAATATCAAGTTTCAAGTCCAATATAGTTCAATAAGAACAATCATATAATCAATACCATTGGTCACTTGCAAGAAAAGACTGTGAACCAAATGTTCTATATCCATGACAGTTAGCAAAATCCAATGAACAATGGACAGAAGCTGCAATTAAGTAGCATGTCAATTCATACAATTGATCATACTATATTTCTAGGACCTTAACCCCCTCCTAGATAGAGTCCCCAATACAATACATTGTGCACAATGCCCGATGAACAAACATCTACCCTATCAGGATAGTAGTATTGTCAATGGTCCCATATGTAGGGTAAGTAAAAATATTGTCCAATAATGAACATCAATTAATATATTTATATATATCAAGAATTCAATTAACAATAGCTACATAATTAAAAAACTTTAATAATAGAACAATTTCTTAGGAAAGATTCAATGAAACAATATACAAGGACAACAAGTAAAGAAACATATATGTTACTCACTCCAAAAATCCAATGTGTCCAACCACCTAGCTCAAACTAAAAGGGTGGTCTTCCACTTCCTTGTCTTTTCCTTTATCTCTATTTTCTGCAGCTATAACAAACATAAATCTCAATTTAGAAACCTAATTTCATTAAAATACAATAAGCAAACCTAAATTCTAGACAACATTCAGAAATCCTAAAATTTCTACCCGACCATACCCTGGTATTTCACCTATAACTCATTATGTGCAAGTCCAAATACTATTCTGTTTTCACTAAATTTTAGCTAAGACATAATGACACATTTCTGATGTTTTGACTTTCCCCTGATTCGGAACTTAAAGTCCTCATATTTATCAATTTCAGAAAGGTTATATTTCTAAAATCCCTAACCCGAGCCAGTTTGCCTCAAGGGTCCATATTTAACAATACAGCGAGAATTTGATAAAACTTCCAAAAGACAAAATATTTTTATCATGTATATCTACAACTTTTATGTTTTCATATTATCAAATTCCTACATTAAAGGCTTCAAAACTTAGCTCCAACTTTCTGCTGAGTCTCAGGAATTTCACATAAATGAAACTCCATCCGAGTCAGTCATGTTTGGAGACTCATATCTCCCAACACAAAAGGATTCAATCAAAATATTTTGAAGAACATATATTTTACACATACACAGCTACAACTTTTGTGTTTCGCAAATTTTCAAATTCTACCCCTATGGGTACAAAAATCGAGCTCAAAATTTCTGTCAAGTCACAGGACATTCCAGAGATGGAAAATTTCAGAATTCCCAATCAATTTCTCTACTCTAAAAATATCATCCTATCATTTAATCATTCAAATAACTCATCAAAAATGAATTTCAAAACTTGTTAAGAAATTTACCTTGAAGAAAAATTACTCCAAATCTCTATCTAAACCCAAATAATTCAATTAGGTGTTGGGGGAAGAATTATTTATGAAGGAATTTATGTTAGACCAAGTGATTTTAGGAAGCTAGGAAGAAAAAAATTCCATAGAGAAAAGCTTGAAAATTTCAACCATGAAGAAGAAAGGAAGAAGATGATGACTTCTTTGTCATACTTATCTATTTATATAACAAATGGCCCAATAGAAAAATAAAGAAAAAAGAAAAATAAAGAAAAAGAAATAAAGAAAAATAATATAATTAAATCATTTTAAATTATATATATATATATATATATATATATATATATATATGTAATTATTTAGCCACTTTTGTTAACTTTTTATGCTAATCCTTGATTAATTAGTAATTAATTAATTAATTAACTCTTAAGTATTTTCAATTTACTTTGCTATAATTTTTAATACTCTAGCATTTTCAACTATGTTCATATTACCCATTTTATTCAATTTAATTCTTATTTAAAATTTATAATTCACTCTAATGTCTATTTTCCATTGTCCTTGATTAATTTTCAGTTATTGCTCTTTGGAGAATTTAAAAAAAATTCCTACCCGATTTGGATTTCCTATTATAATCGTTCGGGTTATTACAATGATAAAACTTACTTACCGATGGGGTAGTGGGTAAATATCATCGGCATTAGGCACAATGATTTTCATTAGGACCCTAGTTAGGAAGGAGATTTTGTCCTGACCATAAGGTCTGATCAACCTTATGTCATTATCATTGGATTGATTATGCTACTTCATAGTAACCCTATTGGATTTATTAATTTTATAGGTTATTAATTCTATCATGTTATGCTATTATGAGCATGTATAATATCTGCATTTTTGTTATATTTTATTAATTGTATGTTATGGAATTAAATTAATTAAGATGAGAATGTTTGAGAAATGCAGTAAGTTTCTAGTTACAGGAATTTAGGAGGCTGATTGCATGATCTTAAAGAAATAATTTGATAAAGTGTAAAACATAAAAGTTGTGGATCTATGTCTCATATTCAATTTTGTAAAATGTCTTGACAAGATTCTGTGTGTGTGATGAGTTATGTCTCTTTGAGCAGAACTTGTCTGGTTTAGTATTTCTGCAGGAAGTCTATGTCTGTTTGAAATTTCTGGGAATGACTAAGGTAGTTTGAGCCAAAGGTGTAAACATGAAAAATGTTCCTTTATGTATTGTGTTGTTGAAGTTTGAGCCAAAGGTGTAAACATGAAAAATGTTCCTTTATGTATTTTGTTGTTGACTGTAAAATTTTAGGAAATTTGGGTAAGTATAACTCAGTGGAGAGTGGAAATTATCAGGCCTGTTCGGATAGATTTTAGGGCAATAAGTCTGGGTGAGTTTAGAAAGTCACCATGGTCAGAGTAGTTGCCTTTATGATTTGAATTTTGGATATGTTGAGCCCCTACATGTCTATTTTGAGTGACAAAAAGAATCAGGAAGTTTGAATATTTGCAGCTCATTTGCGAGCTAGCTAAGTGTAAGTTGTCCAGGTAAGGTTTCAACTCATCAGAGATTAGTGTTTGTGAGCCGGCAAAATGCGTGATGGCATTTGCGAGCCTGCAATGCGAGTTAGCGAAGTGGCGAAGAGAGATTGGCAAAGTGGCAATTGGTGAAGAGACATATACAAAGTGGCATATGAGAAGTGAGAGTTGGCGAAGAGGAATTTAGCGAAGAGGAAAAGGCGAGGTGGCATTATGAAAAGAGGCATTTTGCGAAGAGGTATTATGCGAATAGGGAATGTGCGAAGTGGCAGTTCACGAGCAGAGTTTGGCAAAGAGGGAGATAGGTGAAGCGAGTTGGCGAAGAGGCAAAGATGCGAAGAGGAATTGTTGAGGCGGCATATGCGAGGAAGAGCTCGCGAGGAGAGTTTGGCGAGGTAGCATATGCGAGGTGACATATGTGAACTGGATTAGCGAAGTGGCTTTTGCGAAGTGGCATTGTCGAATTAGTTTGGCAAGCTTGGAAGTGCAAGCTAGAAAATACGAAGTGGAAATGGGGAGCTGGCTTATGCGAGGTAGCATTGCCGAGGCAGGTTGGCGAGGCGAGCTGGCGAGTGGGATTTTGGGCAGTGGCCTATTTAACCCAGTAGTCAGTAGCGTTTTCTTCACGATTATTCTTTCTTCTTTCTTCATTCTTCTTTAGTTTTTCTCAGAGTTATTCCATTTCTTGTCTAAGGCATTAATACTCAAAATTAATGCATTAGACCTCTAGATTAGAACATTTCAAGGCAGAAATTGTTAGATTTAAGCAGAATATTTCAGGAAATTCAGTGTTGGAGAAATAAGGTAAATTTCTTCAAATTTCAAATTTTTTTTAGATTAATTAAATCCGACAGTTAGAATAATTAATTATGGATGTATAGAAATTTATTACAAGCATTTTAAGGTTATACATTGTAATTAATATTGGAGAAATCTGAATTAATGGATTGTCATGAATAGTAACATGAATAGTAAATTCGAATTAAATGCATATTTTTCTTTAAGAGATGAATTAAATTGATGATGGGAATTAAGAATGGAAACTCTAAGATGGTTAAATATTCAGAAATCATGTTGAATATTATTGATTTAGGAAAATCCTAATTTTGTATTTTTGGGAAAATTTCTTAGGAGAGGGAAATCAAGGAAATTGAGGAGAATTGTGTGAGCCAAACTGTTGAAAGGAATTCAAGTATAAACTGTATAGAGGTAAGTATGAACATTACATTTGTTTGCTTCTTCCTTGAAATAATATGATCCAATATTCTTAATGTTCACCTACATAATTCTTATATGCTTGATATTGTATTATCGGACCATGAAATGATAAATTCTATAATACCTTTAAACTGAAATTTTTTAGCTATTACATGTGATTTCTATATATATGGATATAATGTAAGTGACCTAGTCAACTTTCTTGGATCAAGTTCACATGATTCCTAGTTGTTAAACTTGATTGAAATCTTGATATATGTTGATGGTCTTGTGACCAATATGTTTCTTGTGAGATGAAACCACATGACCTTATGGATAGAACGCTCTTCCCAATGATAGTAAATTCATTGGTCCATCGTGCACTTTGGTAACCTAGCTGGTAGGGTTACTGTACCAATGTTCCACCTAGAGGGGACCATGAGCTTTAGGCGTGTGCCTGGCCAAGCATGCATTTGTGATAAGGTAGCAAGGACTACTGATGCGCTCTATTGTGATAGGTAGCATGGCTATCGATGCACTCTACAGTTCTACCATGTTATTTGATAGTGCTATTCGATTGTGAGCACTTGTTTCTTATAAGCCTAACCACTTCTGATTCTACCCATGTTCTTGAAATTGATATTTCTTTCAGATTATGTATATATATATATATGATTGTGTACTTCTTTCTTATTACATGTTCATATCTTACTGAGTTGAAGGCTCACTCCTCTTCTATGGATTTTAGGTGATAGTGGAGCTTGTGAGGGAGCTAGTAGAGAAGATCAAGCTTCTTGACTCATTCTTCCAAGAAGCCTTATTTGTAATAATTTTGATACATTTATGTATAATTAATGTATGCTATTATGGTCCAAATGTATTGGGAGTATACTCTAGAGTCCGTAGTAAGTCACTGGGGATGATAATATTTTGATGTATAATTTGTTATTTTTGGGTTACCCTTGTTCCTTGGTGATATGGGATACATCTTTTGATCAGTAAGGAACAAGAGGAAATTATGAAATGATATATATAAAGAAATGAATTATGCTTATATGGATTATGAAATGAATATTAAATAATATCTATATTTGATAAATATGTATGAGATCTAGGATATGTGAGTTCTACGGGTTTATGGTGGCCTTAAGCCTACCCTTACCCTAGGACCGTCGCACCACTAGAGTTGGGGTGTGACAGCATGTTATTGATTATGATACCTTAACCTTATTTCATTGGTTATTTTGATTAATCCTTATCCTCATAATTGTTTATCGGACTGATTCATTCTTCATTAGTATTCCTTAGCACTTGGTGGACTACTTATTATTTGATATTTAATTCCATGTGTAATGATATATTTACTTCTGACTGAGTATTTATATTCACTTTTTAAGTTGTTCATATATTTTTCAGGTTCAAAGTAATAATAGTTATGGTTCCAAAGGTTTCCTTTTTCAGCTAATGGAACCAGAATTATGCTACATAAAGGTATGTACATTAGAGTTTTTATTATTTTTAGATGCTGTATAGTTATTTAGTGGTATAGTTTAGAATGTTGCATAATTAAAAATTTAATAATAAATTAATTAATATTGAATGATAATTATAATGTAATAAAATAACAAATAGAGATATATGAATTATAGATGACTAAATGGTTTATGGCACAAATTACTTTAAATGAAAATATTATGAATATTAAATTTATGTAATATATGATGAGAATGAAAATATTAAAGTGTTATGGAATGTCATAAATATGAAGTTGAGGTTACAAGAGGGGTGTTATATTGGAAGTGTAAATTTTTATGCAAGTTGTGAAATATTATAATGACATTTACATCCTGGTATTTTTAATGAATTTACAAAGTAGACTTTGGCAAATTGTCTATAAATTATTATTAAAGGTTCTACAGGTGTTGGTAGAATAGACTCTTCCCACATCCTAGAACCATCATGTTCCAAATTCGAGACGTGACAAAATTAAAATAATATTATTTGTTATTATCAAAAACATAATAAAATATACTACCTTTATCCCGAAAAGATAAATAAATTTTTCTTTTTCATCCGTCTCAAATTATAGATCACTTTTATTTTTCAAATAAAAAAAATAGTTAATTTGTTAATTTACTAATAAATCCTTATTTAATATTTTTCACCATTAATACGTTATATTTTTATCAATAAACTATTAATTAATTTTATTGGTTTATTAATCAAAACATACATACTTATTTTCATATTTCTCATCAAACAATGAAAGGGTTAAATTATTGGCACATTAATCAATAATAAAACTTTATTGGTCTTGATACTTGGTATTAAAAAAAATTAAACAATAGTTATTTTCAAGATAGTCATGTACTAATATAAATGAAGGAGGTATTGTGAAAAATATAAATAAAAATTATTATTTTAATTAAATTAATTAATTTTAGTAATTTTTATAAAAATGAAAAAAAAAATTCTTTTCCAAACAAAGAGAATATTAACAAGTAATTGTCACGTCCCACTTTTGGAATGCGACGGTTTTAGAGCACGGGTAAACCTAAGGTCACCATAAACCCGTAGAACCCGCTAGCAATCCAGTTATCAATCAATCATTCTTAACTCATTCATTAATATTTAAATTTCATTTATTACTTGTAAACTTTATAGAAATTTCAATAGAGTCTACTTTATATTTTGAATACTATTTCTGACCCAAAATCAAGTCTTTCAAAAATTAAATAGTCTGCACACAAAAAATATTTTGTACTCCCAATAATTTCCATTCTTTATACCCTCAACTCCATAGTTCAACAAACATACATGGCACTTCTAAATCTCTTTCATAACATGTAAATTTCATTTTAACATTTTCAGTATCATTGTCATTATCACTTCACTATCATTATCATTATCAAATATTCATATAATATTTTTACATCATTAATCTATCTATATACAGTTCCATGGAGCTCTAGAGATTTTATATATGTGATTTTTTAATAATTAATCATTACCTTGAAGTACTTGATCTTCCAAGTCAAAGAAGGAATGACTTGGATATAGTCATCTCAATCTCATTACTGTAAAAATTATAAACCATTATATTATGAGTATAAAAATACTCAGTGAGCATGTATACATCATTAAACAGGTGATATAGATATATAATAACAAGGTATATTAATGGAAGTTAAATGTTAATAAATATAATGAAGAATATTAGTATATCAATTTTTTATGTTTAAAGTTAATTAATTGCATACTAAATGTCACTGAGAGTTTGGAATAGATATGTAATACCTGTCAGATATATATATATATATATATATATATATATATATATATATATATATATTTATATTTTAGTGGGTGTGGTGGTCGTGGGGGTGGATATATTTGTTGGGTGTGTGTGGGTGAGGGTGGGGGGGGGGGTGGGTGT